>JAYEPQ010000016.1:19352000-19369500 GCA_036321105.1 Dracaena cambodiana | reverse complement strand
GAAAAAGAAATCTAAAAGTCATGTAGATTCAAAAAAAAAAAAAAAAAAATTCCATTGTTCTTCGATTTGTTTTACCAATATATATATGTATGCAATGCCTTTCTTTCCAAGCATTCTTTTTTTTTTTTTTTTTTGGTCACAGTTTGAGTCATCTTGATACTCACAGTTTGTAGAGTGTAGGTCCATTTCGCATACGAGATTCGTTATGTCCGTTTTATATACTAAATTCGTGATATAACGTTTCTTTTAGAAGAAAAAATGTTAACGGAGGGCCCGGGTGTTTTGTTAAACATGATTAGTGGAATAAAAAAGTTATCCTAATAGATTTAGATATTTAGCTGTAGCTAGAACCTAGAGTAGTTGTTTTATTCCTATGGATATGAATTATTGCGGAACTGGCTCATGTGGTTTGTCTCGTTTTGCAGTCTGTTTTCTCCGTGGATTCATTCGTGAAAACCAAAGCACTGCAGGAGGATGTGATTGCTGGGTGGCGTCCCAAAGTTTTTGGTTGAATTTTCCAATTTTGCAAGCAAAGGTATTTCCTTGTATAACCTGTATACTTATTTCCTCCAATAATCTCAGTTTATCACCATCTTAATATTGTAAATAAAAAAAAAATTGCCATTTTGGTCTTTGTTACTATATAATTTAATCGATCCAAGCTCAATGTGAAAAGCCCAAAAGGGATGTCTATGAGAGGCCCCAGTCTGCATGTTGCAAAGACCATGGAGACCATTGTTGAAGGAAGAAACTTGGCGACAACGAAGCAGTGACAAGATCAACACAGTTTTTTATTCGCAGGCTCTTTTTTCATTGTAACTCTCTATTTCTAATTAATCTTGAAAATTCCATAATCAATCAAAATCCTCCATGAGGAAATTTCAGATGACTATAGCCGTATTTTAAACACTCGTATTTTTAAATCACCTATACACAGGTATAATTACCTTTGTTGAAACAAGGGGGTGGGGGTGGATCTTTTGCATCTAGAATAATTCTTTTACATTTAGAATAATTTGTGAGTTTGTAACTTGAAGAGAGAATAGTACTGAGAGATTTGTGATTTACTCAATCAATAAGAGACAAGTCAAATGACCAACCCTTCCATCGGGCTAGGGAAACAATTGTTCTGAATCTCGATAGCTCATCGTTTCGTTTCAAGTTCATTACGCAAAACTCTCTTGCAATCATCTCTCTCCAGGTTACTAGTATAAAATCTTGCATGTTGGAGATTCACTCTCAGAAGCTGATCCTGTTTCAGTCCATTTCGAATTCAATTCTTTGTTTGAAGTTTAAATTGGTTATAGATTAAGGTCATGTTTCAGTCCATCTCGAATTCACTTCTTGTTTGAAGTTTAAATTGGTTATAGATTAATAATTTAACTGGCTAACTTTTAGCATCAACAGTGATCTCAATCCGATCATGTTTCAGTACATCTCGAATTCAATTCTTTGTTTGAAGTTTAAATTGGTTAGATTGATCTAATTTAGTATCAGCAGAAGGTCTCCTCTGCGTAGAGTGCTTGCTTGCTTGCTTCGATTGTTAAAATCTCGTCAGGAAATTCTCCTCCTGACTGTTGCATCACACTTCACATTTGTAGCCACTGTTTGAGCGTATCACCGATCTTCAACACGAATCACGCCACCCTTCCTTTTTTAATAATTTAGGTGCTTCTCCCCTCAAAAAAAGGAAAAATTATTTAGGTGTTTTCTGACGAATGCTTGAGATGCATAAATGTATCAATTATTCTTCTTTTACTTCCTGCAATATTTTCTTAATTCAAGGATGGAAACAGAAAGTGAAATAGGGCTATTTTGTCTGCTTATCAATAATCTCTCCTGTTCCAAGAGTCATTAGAAAATATTCCGTATTTTCGCCTGGAGCCTATTAGCAGCATTAGCTTCGACACGAGACTAAATGAAAAACTTTAGTAATTGAATCGTGGAAAAGTGAAGGGCAGACAATCTCTACTCTTTAGTATAATATCTCATAGCACACACATATAGACTCATTATTAAACTCAGAATGAAACAACACGCATCGTCATCATCAAGTAGATATTGATAGAAACCAAAATTTGCGGCATTCAACTTGGCAATCTTTTGACTTTGTTTCGAGCTCAATAGCCATCCAAGGCTAAGTCGCCCCTACATATCTTTTAGCCATAGCTTCCATTAGTGGAAAGCAAATTGCACAGGTTCAGGCTAATGATGATCAATTCTAATTGTCCCAAAATCATGTATATTTAATTTTCATCTATTTCTTTCTTTCTTTCTTTCTTTTTTTCCTCCCTTTTTATTTTTATTTTTATTTTTATTTTGGCAGTAATTTAGTTACCTGTTCTTTTTCGCAATACACATTTGCAATGATGTACATGGACTCTGATCCTGAGAGCCCACTCCTTAGTCACGGGCCTATCTTGATATTTCTTTCTGAGTGGTCGTTCTTGTTGTCTACTAACAACTTTGGACGCACCATAATAAATTGATTTGCCAAAAGAAAAAGTACAATTACAAGCACAAAATAGGTTTTGATGTCCGATAAGGCCTCGACAATGGGCCCATGATCACTACAACCCCCTCGATAAGAATCCAGTTGAATATAATGCTGCTCTCTCAGTGCTAATGGGGCCTTTGCTAGAGTCCAAATTGAGATGTCCATTCTCCAAACCCTTTTTCTTTTCTTTTTTTTTCTTTTCTTTTTTTCCTTCTTTTTTCTGCATCGCTAATTAAAAGCTATTAGGGAGATGTTAGCTAGCGAGTCTTAGCCTTGTGAAGATTCTTCGCTTGTGGAATCCCCCCTCCCCATTTCATGGGCATGTACTTTAATGGGACATTTTTCTAATTGTGTTAACTAGCAAAAAAGATTTTCTTTCTTGCCAAAGCTTAGCAACCTTTGCACAACAAGTCGAATTTATTAGCGAGTGTTCATCTCATCTTGAAAGGTATCAACTCTACTACTTGTTTCTTTGTGCAGACATCTTTCCCTTTCTCCTTTTCTCTCATTTTCTTCCTCCTTTTCCTTTCCATCTCCTTTTTCAATCTTTTCTTTTCAAGTTGTGGAATCGAATTAATATATTATTGAGTGAACTCCTAACCTACTCTACTCATCTTGTATGCTACAAAGTACAGACCCCAAAAAAAAAAATGTCCAAAAAGTAATTTCGAATATTTTGTTGCATGCTAAACAGAAAATTTGTTAACCTACGCGGACTAAATAATTCGTACATAAAAGAAGGACATGTAAAGTCCTATCTACTGGGCCTCAATTGTCATTGCATACATAGCATTTATAGTTATACTTGATGAGTATTTGAGAAGATTTTGATATATTTATCCTATTTTGGTCAAAGAAAGAGTTGATTAATATTACTATGACTATTGTATATAATAAGCTAAGAAAGACACTTGTATTGTGTTGTACAATTATGTATTAGTGACAACCGATAAATCATTTCTCCTAATTTGTAATTGCTAGATCTTTCGAAAAGTAAGTATTTTTATCTGAATAGTAATACAAATACAGAAGGCATAACATATGTCTTTTTTCCCTTTTGCACATCTGATGCCTTTTCCTTAGTTGGGGGTAGAGAGGGGTTGGGTTGGCACTCGTAGCGTATATATCGTATAGGTTTGAACAAAGGGCGGCTGCAATTTATCAAATATTTTACGTAATTATTTAGTAAGATAAGAAAAGGGAGTAGTGAGGGACTGGTACGAGATTTGTGCTGCTGATGATGGCGGATGTGCATGCGGAGAGAGGGGGTATCGATTTACTTTATAACTTCCCCAACTTCCCGGCTTTGGTTGGTTGGCTGGGCCAATGTTGCTGCATCATGCATAATATACATTTGAACGTACTACCACCATCATTATCATCTATGATTAAAGAAAAATGAAAATTAAAAATTTTAAAAATATATATATCTAGGAGTTAGATGGATAGATGAAGATGTAGCCTTTTACGGATTTGATTGATTGATTGCTAATGTAAATCAACAATGGTATTACGGTAAGTTATTTTTAAATCAGAAATCTGCCTTGTGAATGTTTAGACTACTTATTTATATTTTTACCTTCGCTAAGTAATAAATCTTCGTATATAACTTCTATAGCCAATGACTCCTGTTTCTAATACTATTACACTTCTCCAATTTGTGTGGATTTCTATATTTTAACTTTTGGTAGGACTCAATTTGGATATATTGTAAAAAATAAAAAATAAACAATATGAATATAAATTTGACTAGCCAATATATATATATATATATATATATATATATATATATATATAAAGTCCTCTGTATATTTCTAGATGATTTGCTTAGTAATAAGAAATATTAGGCCATGAAAAGTCCTAGAAGCAAAATCTGATTGAAAGTCTTATTTACATCGACTTGGGCATGGTTCGGCTTTTTTTCTAACGGCAATCCTCATCTTATTATTTTTTTAGTTTGAGAAGGAATAAGTTATATAAGTGTAAATAATTAGGAAGGGTAAACAATAAGAAAGGCATTACTTTCCATTACAACTATTTGCTATTATGATTGTTTCATTATCTCTTTTAGGCCATGTTTTTCTTTTTCTTTTTTCACTAAAACTGTAAGGCTGTGTTTGGTTAAAAGAAAATGAAAGAAAGGAAAAAAAAATGGAAAGTTCAAGAGAAATGGAAAGAAAGGGAAAAAGAAAAAAAAAAGATTTTTTTTTTTAATATGTAAAGAAACTAGAAATGATAATTTTAAAAAAATAAAAAATACAAATAGAAATTAAGAAAATAAACTCGCACTTGAACTACGTGCACTCTCTCGTCATGATTCCATGATATTAAAATACAAAAGTAATATTTTCTTTCAATTTCTCTAGATTAGGAAAGAGAAAAAAAAAGAGAATATTTTATTTCTTATTTTTTCTTACTTTCTTTTAACCTTTTTTCTTCAAAATTTTCTTCCAAACCCAATGATGAAACTAACTTTTATCTTTTCTTTCATTTTTCACTCAAACCAATTATAGCCTTAAGTTTTTCCCCCTTAAAACTTTTGCATACTTATAAAATTACAATAGTCAGCATTACCTCCTCTTACTATTATTATTATCATTATTTTTTTTTTTTTTGACATTTGTTTGGCATGAAGAAACTAACTCATGCATGTGATTCAATTGGATTTTCTGGTATCAATTATTTTCTTCTTTGACTCATATTTCAATAGAAATTTATTTGTCATGAAGAAGTGAGCATGTTTCCTGCGATCTAATTTACTAAAACTAATTATTTCAGTATGTTGCGAGAAAGAGTATAGGTAATTACCAAAATAAGAGGATTAATAGCTGCATTACCATTTTTTTTTTTTTTTTTTTTTTTTTTTAGCATTTCGGATATGTTACAACTAATTGTAACTCTTCTAAAGGTCCATTTTTCATGCCGTTAGATAATTATGAAAATAAAAATTCAACAAATATCGCTGGATTTTTATCCAACTAAGCAAATTCAAGAACAACCAAAAAGTTTTTTTTTTTTTTTTTTTTTTAAAAATCCAGCAAATTCATATGGGTCTGTTTACACATGAAGGATCATATCTCGAAAACTCCTCATGTATAATTCGAGCTAGACTTGAAACCTTACGAGTACATGTTAAAAATTAAATATTTCAAATTTCAGGCTAAATTAATGGATTTGAAAAAAGACATCTTAAATATGTAAGAAAGGTACAAATAAAATCTTCGACTATAACTAGTTTTGCATTTCAGGCTCATGGAAGATCGATTATCTCTAAGTGATTTCCGAAAAAACATTGATCTATGCTTAAATGAAGTTAAATGATTGTTGTTCTTAGAAGAACCCATATCCTCCTACAAAAGATAACTCCTAGAGCTCATTAGGAGTGGTAAGATTGATGTTGACAATGTTTGATGATTAGAAGAGCTTCATATGTGGAGAAAGTAATGATACAATTAAGTATTTTAATAAATTATACTATCGATGTGGAGAATGTTATTGCTACTATTTGGATAGATTAAATTCTAGATGTGGAGAATGTTGTTGTTATACTTGCGTGTTTTGTTAGTTGAGACCTGGAACTTAATAGTACTTTATTTTTTTGTATTATTTCTTTATGACTGTTATGCTTGTTAATTAGTTTAATATAATTTTGATTTTGATTGTTATATTCTAAGATTGTGATGATGCTTGGAGGGGTGCTCTCATGATTTTATATGATATATTGAAATATAAACGAGATATATATTATTGTTGTATATGACGTGTGAGCAAATTCAAAGTAGATGCTGCTAATATACAATCCGCACACAATATCTTGAGCTCACGTATACCATTGGTACACAATTTAGTTTCAACTTTAGTTAATCATATTTAGGATAAATATCACTGATATCACTGATACATAACCTATACCTTGAATGCGATTGGTCAACTAATGCAGACATTAGTCAACCAATTTAGAACATTGTTTTCTCTCAATTCATTTTATTAGTTGCTAACCATTTGGTTGATTGACCAATCGAGAATATTTTTTTTTCACTATTTTTCTTATTGATCGGCTAACTATGTAGTAGTTGAGTAATCCAGAATATTGTTTCTCTATATTCTATTTATTGGTCGATTAACATTATAGTTGATCGATTGATTCAAACTATCGGTTCTGGCAATTTTTCTTATTGGTCGACCAACCAAATCCACTAATCCCCCAATTTGAAGATTAATCGACCAATAACTTATATTAGTTAGCCAATCCAGTCTACTATTGAGTTATAGTTTTTGATCTCTAATTGGATCTTATCCAATTGGCTTATTATTGTGGGATGTCAACCCAATATGGTTGGATCTTCTTTTTCAAATTATAATCCTAGCTATTCATATTATAATCCAAAGGATTAGAAATTGTTTGGTTTTGATAAGTTATCTCTCATTTCCTCCTCAACACCCAAGCTGACTACTAGCTCATCTAACTACTCTCCAAACCGCCGTTTTGCCTCCTCAGCACAGCTTTTCCATAAAATGGGCGAGTAGTGAGCTACTATCACCATCTCCGTTGATAATCTCTCCTTTTTGTATCATTGTTTCTTGAAATTTATTTTTAATTATGTCCTCTTTAAATCCTAAGAAAAAAAATCAAAATATACTTATGTTAATCCCTTTGATAATTTGGGTGATGCTTACCAAAAATAATTGAAAACATCCTTGTTAATTCCTAATTTTAAAGATTATTTCGTTAGAAATCATGCTAACTAGATATATTAACTTCTCAAATTTTATATTATATGACCTCAACTTTTAATTTGAAAAAGTTGGAGTTTATGAGCTTCTTACTCTAAAAAGTAAGATTGAATTTTATCTATTTTTCGTTAGCTTATTTTCACTAATCTTATAAATGGATATGAAAATAAGATTTATAGTTTGACTGTCTTGCTTTTGAAAACTCCCACAAAAAAATCATATAGAAAAATTGAAAAATTCTCAACATCCCGTATGAAGGTTTTGACCATATTGATATTGAGATGGCAGAAACAATTTTAACAAAAAATTTGGTACCTAGTCAATCTCTTCAAATGCAAAGGGGAAATTCTATTTGCACCCTGCTATTTACTCTTCACGCCCTGGTTACTCTTTACACCAGACTTCCGTTTTGAAATATGAGCAATTTACTCTCAGCGCACAAATTATTTTCCAATTTTGTTCTTCCCTCCCTTTAACCTTCTTCGCGCGCTGGAACTCGAGAAGGGGGAGATTTGGGTGTAGTGATATGACCGAGGTCATGTGATAGGTCGGTTAGGGTTAAAACTTAAGTTCCAGCGCGTTAAAGGTCGCGCACCGCTTAGAAATTTGAGGGGAGGTTAGGGTTTGAAGGTCGCGCACCGTTGACCTACCACATGACCGAGGGAGAGCTGGGTGAGGGATTGGGTTAGGGTTTGGAGGTCGGTGACGTCGGAGAAGATGCCGGTGGAGGAGGGGGAGAGGTCGGCTAGGGTTTGGGAGCGGTCGTTGTGGCCGCGGATGCCGCTGCGGTTGCGGGCGACGGCGACGACGTTGTAGCCGCGAGCGGCGAGCTCGCGGACCACGAAGCGGCCGATGTAGCCGGTGGACCCCACCACCCGGACGTTGGTGTTGTTTGGGGCCCGGGGGCGGAGAGATTGGGGAGCGGTAGTGGTGGTGGGTGGAGGAGTGGGTGCGTTTGCGGTGGTGCAGGAGATTTTTAATAAGTTTTATATTGGGATTTATAAGAGTAAGTTAGTTCAAAAAAATAATGGTAAACTTGTAATTATTTGTAAATTTTAAAACAGTGCGTCAAGAGTAATTTTCAGTGTGCAAATAGAATTTCCCAATGCAAAGTTGTAAAATTTAATTTCTCCCAAGAATTATTGCTTGTATCTTTGCATACAATACTTTTCTTAAACTTTATAGCTACTACTATATATCAAAACTAATATTTCTAAAATGTGCATATACTATTATGAATGAGCTTGTTGTAAATTGAGACAAAATCGATTGATAATATTATCAAAATAGCTGTTATCTTTCTTCTCTATGGATATCTGTTTACTCATGTATTTCAATATATTAACCCACCTCTTGACTCTCAAACCGATACTATTAAAACAATAAAAAAATTTGATCATCAAACTCTTATTAGAATGAAACTTGTTAGGTTTAATGTTTCTGAACTTTAACTTGAGCATGAGCCAACATTTCAAACTCAAACTTACTCTAAGAACCACTAATATTGCACCACCTCCATCTTAATTTTCTCATCCATTATCATCTACTCATTTATATTTTGATAATGCTTATCATAACACTCTCATCTAGAAGATGAATAATTTCTATATCTCTCAATTCACTATACTTTATATTATAAATGATATATAGTTGGTATTCTGACTATTATGCTGTGTGTGGTTTAGTATTCCAATATGGCTATTTGTCGTATGCCTCCTCTTGGAGAGAGAAATATTATTTCTTGTGGAAGCTATTTTTAGAAGTTATTATATGTTTTGTAATATGATTTATATCTAAGTATGATCTTTCTTAATTACAACTTGTTCATAATTGAAGAAGTATTAAATTGTTATTTTGCTAATATGTTTTTGCTATTGCATTAAGGGTTTTTTTTTTTTTTAGCTTAGTAGAAGAATAAGTACATCATTACAAATTATTTCATTATAAAAAAATTATTGCTTGATAATGTGTTTATTAATACCTTTCGCAAATTAAAGAGGGTGGTGCCACTTGAGTAAAAACTCATTGATACTTGTAGTTAGTTGACCAATCTCGAGTATCAGTTTTGTTTCTTTTTTATTGGTCGACTAGCCTTGCAATTAATCAACCAATTAGGAGTATCTATTATGCTAGTTTTTCCTTATTGGTCTACAAACAACATCTACTACTAGTTGACCAATCCTAAATATTCCGAATGTTGATATGTTTTTTTTTAACGTTAATTTAGATATCTAGAGCTCCCTCATTCTTTAGGATGCTAGATACAATGATTTTTTTTTTCCGAAAACTAAAATGATGGAATACTCTTTGAGCATCTATTAATTTATTAATTTTCTTATATTGTCTTTTTTTTTTTTTTTTTGCTTTTTTAATCCAGAGACACTAAATTTCAATATTTGTTGAATTTTTATTATGCCAAAAATAAAAATTATTCATACATAACATATTTTTAATATTATGTTGAGTCATATTGTGATTCATATGGACATCTTAGAGCAAAATGGTGGTGCATTTACCTCTTTTTCCTAGTCAACTTACTTTTATCCTATTGAAGAGAAAAATTTATCCATGACTTATGGGGTAATGATACTCTCTTTTCTGAGGAATCTTTTTATGATCCTATGAAACAATCAATTGAAAATAAGAGGACTACTCCTTATCACCAAATCTTTCCTCTTTTCCATGGAAAAATTATGAAAAAATTTAAAAAAAAAATGGAAAATTAAAGATTTGAGACACGCTATTTATTATCTTAATTTTATTTTTTCAGTTTGCAGACTAATTATCAGCCTCGTAACAAAATCCTTGATAATCAAATTCTTTTTGGTTTCATAGAAAAGAGGTAAGGATTTGCTGATAAAGAGAATTTTTTTCTTACTTATTATGGATTGGTTAATGAAAAAAGAATCATGAAAAAGAAGTATGGATTTGGGTTAAACATGACTTTAATAAAGAACAAAAAAAAAAAAAAGTAAAAGTAAAAGTTCCCTCCTCTTTAATTAATAATAATAAAAAATAAATCAAAACCTTCTATTTATATTGGTTTTCCAGCAAAAAATAGAAATTTTAAACTACACCAAAATAAGGAGCACATTAGCAGAATTTATAGATTTAGTGGATTTTTTTTATAGCGAATAGAATCAAAGACTTAACAAATTATCTAAATCAATCAGCCCCCTAATATGTTACAACAATTATAGGTCTTTTGAAGGTCTTTATTATTTTTTTTATTGTTAAATAAATATGAAAATACAAATTAACTAATATCACTTCATTCCTATCCATCCAAATATATTCATGACTAGCTAAAAAATACCAACAAAACTCTAAGGATCATATCTCCGAATCTCCACGTGTTGATTCGAGCTATCCTTGAAACTTTAAAAATACATATTAAAAATAAAATAATTCAAATTTCAACCCAAAGTAATAAAATAGCAAAATGACATCTTATTTACTTACTATAGTAAAAAAGATCAACTGTAAATGGTGGCCGATCCTATTCTTGTGGATATTAATCCTGTTTTTTTGGCGGTTGTTGTAACAAACAACCGCATGCTTAAACATCCTAAATCTAAACCCATCATCAGCTTCTTTAAAGAAAAAGATTATCACATTAGTCAAATGCACCATTAATATCAATCATATTTGCATTAATCTACAAATCAACTTGAACAGTTTCCACAATTAAGACCGGAGGACAATATTAATTCCCAAAAAGAAAAAAGGTAAAAAAAAAAAAACATAAAAATAAATGAATATGCAAAACTGAACTTGTTATCGAGAGGAGCATGATATCAGATCCAGAACCCCAGCGATCAAGGAATATTTTAATAATAAAGAGTGCATCATCTCCTGACACGTCACTCTCCCATCCCCTATTGGCCCATACAACTACAACCAGCGGCATCATGCCTGCCCTCCACCCTGGAGGCTGGCTTTAACCACATGAAAACAAAGGAAAGGAACACCAAACCAAAAACCCTTCTCCGTTCCTCTGTCCTCTCTCTCTCTCTCTCTCTCAAATTCAGTGATCGTGTCCTCCCTGTGAGAAATGTAATCCCAAACAAATACAAACAACACCCAATACAATCAATCCCCTCCTTTTTTTTTTTATTTTTATTTTTATTTTTATTTTATTTTATTTTATAAAATCCTCCTACTCGTTTCCCTCCCAGTCTAAGTGCAAGTGGTAAGCGCCTCACAAACCAACACAGCTAAATCTGAATCTTTGAGAGAGAGAGAGAGAGAGAGAGAGAGAGAGAGGAGGAGGGGGAGAAAAGAAAAAAAGAAAAAGTAGTTATCGAGTTGAGCGCAGCCCAGCAGGCCATGCGTGGGAGACTGCGAGCTGCTCCTCCCCTTTCCCACCCCTCTGTCCCCCTCCCACACAAAACAAAACCACAACACATGCTCCTCGGTGATCTCCCAATCCCTCTCTCCTCCTCCTCTTCCTCCTCTCCCTGATTTTTGCCACTATTACTACGTACTGCTTCTTTCTACTTGTTCGGTTGTTCTTCTCCAGCAGTGATCGCACACAAGTTACAATTTCATAGAGAAAAAAAATAAAATAAAAATAGTAATAATAATAAAAAGAAGAAGATATATATAATAATAAGATGATTACCCTATCGGACTTCTACCACGTGATGACGGCCGTTGTGCCGCTGTACGTCGCCATGATCCTGGCCTACGGCTCTGTCAAGTGGTGGAAGATCTTCTCCCCCGATCAGTGCTCCGGCATCAACCGCTTCGTCGCCCTCTTCGCAGTCCCCTTGCTCTCCTTCCACTTCATCTCCACCAACGACCCCTACACCATGAACATGCGCTTCATCGCCGCCGACACCCTCCAGAAGCTCATCGTCCTCGCCCTCCTCACCGCCTGGGCCAACTTCAGCCGCCGCGGCTCCCTCGAGTGGACCATCACCCTCTTCTCCCTCTCCACCCTGCCCAACACCCTCGTCATGGGCATCCCGCTGCTCAAGGGCATGTACGGCGACTTCTCCGGGAGCCTCATGGTTCAGATTGTTGTGCTGCAGTGCATCATTTGGTACACGCTTATGCTGTTCATGTTCGAGTACCGCGGGGCCAAGCTGCTCATCACTGAGCAGTTCCCCGACACGGCCGGGTCCATCGCGTCGATTGCGGTGGACTCTGACGTCGTGTCTCTGGATGGCCGGCGGGATGCGCTGGAGACGGAGGCGGAGATTAAGGAGGACGGCAAGCTTCATGTGACGGTGAGGCGGTCCAATGCGTCGAGGTCGGACATCTACTCGAGGAGGTCGCAGGGGTTCTCGACCACTACGCCGCGGCCCTCGAACCTCACCAATGCTGAGATTTACTCGCTCCAGTCCTCCCGTAACCCGACGCCGAGGGGCTCCAGCTTTAACCACACTGATTTCTACTCGATGGTCGGCCGCAGCTCCAATTTCGGGGCGGCGGATGCGTACGGACTGCCGAGGGGCCAGAACACGCCACGGCCGTCAAATTACGAAGAGGAGAACGCTACGACCGCCACCGCCTCTGCGGCCAATGCCAATCCGGCTCCCGGCGGTGCGGGCAAGCCCAGGTACCATTACCAAATGCCTGCGGCGAACGGGGGTGCGACGCACTATCCAGCACCGAACCCTTGCGTGTTCTCGCCCGCAGGCCCGCCGCTGCCGGTGGTTCCGGCGAAATCATCGGCTCCCGGCGCGAGGAAGGCCAATGGGCAGGCCCATCTGCTGAAGCCTGAGGAGGGTGGAGGCACGAAGGACCTCCACATGTATGTGTGGAGCTCCAGCGCCTCGCCGGTGTCGGACGTGTTTGGAAACAACCAGGAGTATGCCCTGCACGCCGCAGATCCTGCTGCGAATGCGGCGGTGAAAGAAGTCCGAGTAGCTGTCTCGCCTGGCAAAGGTGATGTATGTTCTTTCTTCTCCATTTAGATTGAGTTTGTTGATACATATGTTCATTTTTTTTTTTTTTTTGGGTTTCTCCTTCAGTGAAGGAGAGCAGGGACGATTACATGGAGAGAGAGGAGTTCAGCTTCGGCAACAACAGGGGATTTGATGGCGAAGGAGGCGATGAGAAGATGCACGGCGGCATGGCGAAGGTGGTGAGGGCAACGGCGATGCCGCCAACGAGCGTGATGACGAGGCTGATCCTGATCATGGTGTGGAGGAAGCTCATCAGGAACCCCAACACCTACTCCAGCCTCATCGGCCTCACCTGGTCTCTAGTCTGCTACAGGTAAAAACAAATACTTAGGGCCTAATGACAGTTACTAAGTAAAGTTTTCATTATTTGCAAGACTAATCCTTAACTAATTAATGTTTGTGTCTATTGTTGGCACTGCAGATGGCATGTTGAGATGCCCGCAATTATATCAAAGTCCATCTCCATACTGTCTGATGCAGGGCTTGGCATGGCTATGTTCAGCCTTGGTACCCACCACCCCCTGACCCTTTTTCTCCTTGTTTCTATCTGATATCTTTTCTGAACTCTCACACTAATATTTGGGCGATCTTGGAGACACGAGTCCATAATTATTCCCCTGTACCTGTGATCAGGTCTGTTCATGGCATTGCAGCCGAGGATCATAGCATGTGGGAATCGGGTCGCAGGGTTCACAATGGCCGTGAGGTTCCTGGCAGGCCCAGCTGTCATGGCTGCCGCCTCCATTGCTGTTGGTCTCCGCGGTGTTCTCCTACACGTAGCAATCGTACAGGTCACCCTTCCCTTGCCCTGCCCCCCCCCCCCCCCCCCCCCCCTTATCTCACAGCTGACACAAATCTATGGATGCTTTCTTTCTTGCTTGCTTGTCCAAATCGATTAAGTCTCATTTCCCTTGTTGGTCTGGATATGGTTGCTGTGAACAGGCAGCCCTCCCGCAAGGCATCGTTCCATTTGTGTTCGCAAAGGAGTACAACGTGCATCCTGACATTCTCAGCACTGGGTGAACAATTCATCATAATTCATGTCTCATACTGAAAACGTGTCTCACGGTTAAATTAACAATTACTGTTAACTTTTGTGATGTAGAGTGATATTTGGGATGCTGATCGCATTGCCCATAACGCTGGTGTACTACATCGTCCTGGGCCTCTGAGGTGTAAGAATGTGGCGATGAAAGAAAGAGGGCATTTTAACCGTAGAAGCTTAGCTAGCGTTGCATGGCGGGCGTGGATGGAGGAGGAGGAGGAAGAAGAAGAGGAAATGGATTGCCGAGCAGTTGGAAATTAAAAGAGTATTACATCATCCGATTCGGATGATAATGTGATTATCTTTAGGAAAGAAGCTTTTGTGTAAAATGAATATCGATGTTTTTATTCAATCTTAGATATCTTTCTCCCCCTGTTTTGTTTTTTGTTTTCCCATGCTCATTGTGCTTACAGTTTCTTGATCTCCTAAGAGTTTTTCCCTTGAAAACACAATGGCAAATGAAGCTCTTTAGCATTACTTGTTATAAAATTTCCAATTTTAAGCAGACTTCTCTCCGATCTCGTGCAAGCATAGTTAGGATGGAGAAAAGTGGATGATGTCTAATAGAAAAATCCTATGTAAAGTCTGAAAAGACAAAGTCCACGAGCACTTATCAACCAAATTGCGAGTAAAAGAAAGGGAGAGGAGTTATTATTTAAAACTCAAAGTGATAACTAGAAAGGAGAAGTTAGTTGGAGAGGATAATCAATGTGGCAAGCCACAAGCTCTATAGTTTAATTTCCCTGAAGATTTTCAAAAGCAAGCAACGCACACTGAAGGTGGACCAACCTTAGAGGGTAGTGGTGGTCTTAGATTATATTAGATTAGATTAGATTAGATGTATCGACAGAAATTAAGAATGAACTCGAGAAAAAAACATTCAAAAAAGACTTTGAAAGCATAGGTGGGTGGAAGAGAGGCCTTTGGTCCCCTCCCCCTCGCACCACCGAAGCGCTAGATTTGATGGGACTCGCTTGGCATATGCTGCGACAAGACCCCCTCCTGGTGTCGCCATCGAGGATGATGAGAGGGAGGAGAAGGTGCGGGAGGGCCCCCCTCATTACCGTGCTTCTTACGGTCCACTCTGGGCTTTGATCGATTTGTATTTTCACTTTTTGATATCTCATTCCATTTATTTTTATAGGTTTGGGTTTGGATTTAGATTCTGCATGATCACTACCGTTTAGGCCTCCTTTGTTGAAATTATAGAATAGATTAGGAGGGATTATAAGAGGAGGTGGTGATGGGCGGCTGCCTTCCAATTCCAATGTCTAAAGGTTTGGTCAGCTACTAGCCTACTACTTCCGCATCATACACGAGCTTCAGTAAACGGTCCTTGTCATTAGACCACTATGCTTATGTTCTGTGGCCTTGCTCCTTGCTTGGGTTTAAAGTGTTCAAATTCAAACATCTTGTGCTGGACCTTTGAAGGTACTTGTTAAGCTTTTGTAGCTTTACAGTCAAAAATGTCTTTCTAGCGGTCATAATTTGGTGTTCAGAAAGGTTTGGTAAATGTCTAAACTGCTAATGTTCAGAAATAAATAAAGGAGATTAAATTAGTTGGGAATAGTTTGGAAATTTGGTATTAATAAGAAAAAAAAATGCATCAATAGACTGAAATAGAAGCATGAAAATGCAGTCAAAACACTGAGACTATATACGAGTTTTGTACACTGGAACAATCATGATATGAAAGAACCTAAGCTCTAGATTGAACTATATATTCATTGCTCCCAAAGGGAAAAAAAAGAAGAAGAAGACATTTTTCTTTAAGCATAACGTTAATGCAAAAGCTAAAATTTGTTAGGATTCAGGACAATAGGAAAAAGCCAACTCAGAAATTATAAGTCCCCCCATTTTGAGGTGAAAAAACAACTCATTTTCCACCTAGTTAGCTCTCTACTGTTGGCGTTTTCAACTTAAATGTGTGCAGCTCAAATTCGTGAACCAAACCTTACAAGTTAACATGCAACATGCGAATTCGAATAATTCCCATGAGCTTATGCTTAATGAAAAGATGAACTCCAAGCATAATAACTGAGAAACTAAACAATTGTAAATCCTTGAGCTTTCAATGTAGAATTCATGATAAAAAGTTATAACTTGACATCTCTCACCATCCATTTTCCATTTGTTTGTGATGCATGAGGATGGTTATGAGCATGGGCAAATCATTATAGTGCTGAGGTGGAGCGGACCATGAACAAATATCCCCCCCCTCTTCAAATTTTTACTTTTAAACTTAGTATATTATTTTTTTAAAAAAATTTGTTAAGATTGTCCCTTGTAAGTTCTCAATTTTACAATTTTGTTCCTTCTAAGTTTTTAGTTTTTAATTATGAACATCATGATTATGTGATTATGAGAGATGAATAGCTTAATCATACGAGCATGGGCGAATCTGAGGTGGGGCAGACTCATGAACACACCCCCCACCCACCCAAAAAAAAAAAAAAAAAATTAGTATATTCTTTTTCTGAAAAATTTGTTAAGATTGTCCTTCCAAATTTCTCAATTTTATAATTCTATCCTCTCTAAATTTCTAGTTTTTAAATATGAAAATTGTGATTATGAGAGATGAATAGCTTAATAATTAAGTGAAGATGAAATATCATTTTTGGACTGAATAAAATATATATATTTTTTAAACTCCACGAATCAATGACAAAAATGTCCGGAACAAATATTTCCAATATAATATTTTTAAATTTACATAAAAATTATAGAATAAGGACATTTATATTAGCATTGCAATACTATAAATTTATATATGACTTATTTAACAGAAACATGATTCTTTTTAGGCAGGGCCTTCTCTTATGTGCCTCAAGCAGAGGCACTTTGCCCCTGCACCCGACGAGCTATACAGACAATTCAATCTCCGAATAACTTTGCTCCAGTTGGTATGTCTGGATCTATCCCTTGTCATGAATACATACATACATACATACATGCAAACATACATACATAAATACATACATACATACATATATATATATATATATATATATATATATACATATATATATATATATATATATATATATATATATATATATATATATATATATATAATATATATATATATATATATATATATATATATATATATATATATATATATATATATAAGTGTGTGTGTGTGTATGTATTTATGTATGTATCTATGTATGTATCTATCTCTCTCTCTCTCTCTCTCTCTCTCTCTCTATATATATATATATATATATATATATATATATATTTATCTATGTAATGTATGTATGTATGTATGTATGAATATATGTATGTATGTATATATATATATAT
>JAYEPQ010000016.1:19305797-19351500 GCA_036321105.1 Dracaena cambodiana | reverse complement strand
CAGTTCATGGTTGATGAAAGTTACATTCAGTTCAGCCAATTCCCACTATTAAAAAAAAGTTACATTTTTTAAATTAAAATCTCAACTCCCTTTTTTCACTCACACATAATTTTTTGGGGTTGTCGGTTTGATTTACTCTTCTATCAAGTAGACACAAATTAAATAGTTCTAGTATTTACATTTTATATCCACTTGATGGTAGGGGTAATGAACTCAAAAACCCAGGATAATTTGTTATTCTAAGAGGTTAAGAAGGCATTCTTGATCTCATAAAAATTTCTCAGAAAATAATAGGACTATTTTTTTGCTAACAGCTCACAATATATTTACTGTGTTAACAGCTCATTTATAATATCCCCTATGTATATATGTATAAGATTGACATGCGTGGATCTATTAGAAAGGATGTTGCTCATATCCTTCCCATTGGATTTAAATGATATGATATCTATTATCACGATCCAATCCATTAAAATTGATATATACCATTCAAGGTTCTGAAAAAAATAAATATTTAATATAATTTTAGCTTATGCATCAATTAGGCATAGAATGAATGGCTGAAATGACAATTTATCATAGATTTTAGAATATATAAATGTTCAATCCAACCAATCATTTATGATACAACACTTAGCAAAAGTTTACACAACATATTTGTTAGATTTTAAACATGTTACACCATTAAACTAACTAACTGTCAAATTAGAACCATCTATTTTATACTTGTTGGATGCATGGCCAGAATTATTTTAATTCTTTGATTTTAGTTTATAGCCATTTCATCTAATGTAGGCCAACTTGAATGGTTCAATTGTCCATAAGAATGTTCAGAAGTTGATTACTAATAGGAAAGATAGGACAGCTCCATCCTTTCAGAACAAGCTAAGAATATAGATATACATATACGTATGTGTGTGTGTGCGTGTGCATGTGTGTGTATGTATAAGTGTACATATGTATGTACTCACTACACACGCGCACACACACATGCAACACACATATATATGTAGGGATAGGGGATTACTGTATGTGAGCCGCTAGCTCAGGAATAGTTACATGAGCTAGTGGCAGAACTATAATAATCCAATGATTTTTCTTCAATTTTTTTTACAATTACTATCTCTATCTCTTTGACTTCTTTCGGAATAAATTTTGGAGTTTATTTACCCTTTCATCAAGTACATACAAAATGTTTTATTCATTGAAAACCATTAATTTTGTGTTAACGTTGATGGATGACCAAATAAAAACTAAAACCCAAGAAATTGGGTATGAGTGAACCCTAAAGGGTCAAGATCATAATCCAAAAGAATTTTTTTTTTAAAAAATTATTAGAGATAGTGGAAATGAACTGCAGTTTAGGTAACTTGCATGAGCTGTCGCTCATTTCTATTTTTTGCATTTATATATATATATATACTATATATATATATATATATATATATATTTATATATATGGGATTACTGTAGGTGAGCCCGCCAGCTCAGGAAAGTTACGTGAGCTAATGGCAAAACTGTAATCATCCAATAATTTTTCTTTAATTTTTTAATAATTACTATCTCTACCTTCTTAACTTCTTTATGATTAAATTTCATAAAATTTAGAGTTCTTTTACCCTTTCATTAGTGCATACAAAATATTTTATTCATTGAAAACCGTTAATTTTGGGTTAACTTGATGGAGGACCAAATCAAAACTAAAACTCAAGAAATTGGTATGAGTGACTCCTAAGGGGTCGAGATCATAATCCAAAAGAAATTTTTAAAAAGAATTATTGGAGATATTGGAAATGAACTGCAGCTCAGGTAACTTGCGTGAGCTATCAGCTCATTTCTATGTCTCTCTCTCTCTCTCTCTCTCTCTCTATATATATATATATATATATATATATATATATATATATATAAATGAGCTGTCAGCTCAGGAAACTTTCTTTTGAGATTATAATCTCACCTCCTTAATTTTTTGAGAATCAAATATCATCTATTTTGGACTTCATTTATATTCCATCATGTGGTTATATTATATATATATCTCCTTGATGGAAGGCCAAATCAAAACTCTAACTTAAGAATTTGAGTATGAGTGAACTTTAGGAATTGAGATCATTATCTAAAAATAATTTGAAAACAAATTATAGAATAACTCTTTTTTTGACCCTAGCTTAAGTAACTTATGAGAGGTGATGGCTCATTTCCATTATATAACCAAATTATTTTGGATTGTGATCTCGGCTCTATAAGGTTTACCATACCCAATTTCTTGGATTTTAGTTTTGATTTGGTTTTGCATCAAGTTGTACAAAATTAAACTCTTTCTAGGGATATAATATTTTCTATCCACTTGATCGTAGAATGGGAAAAAAATGAGCAAAGGAAAGTCCCACTCAAAAGTGTCTCTCGGAATGCAAAGTTAATAGCCTCGCATGCCGCTAGGCTAATAGCCTCATGTGCAGCGAGGCTATCTGCTTTGCCAAGATTCTAGTTGAAATTCTGGTTATTTCCATATTTGATTTGAATGCAAAATCAAGACCAGATACAATGAATCACAAAACTGAATCTAATTAAACAGAAATCACATATTTTTTTAGATTATGACAAGATTACACTTCTATCTACAAGGAAATTATCATAACCACTTCATGGACCTAGATGACAAGGAAATCCCGCCCCCCCCCCCCCCCCCCCCCCGTTGGGAATGACTTGGATCTTTAGATACTAATCTTGCAGGCTCAAATGACATGGAGCTCTCATTCGTCGGGGGCCACTTGGATTTTCAACCGTTAGCTCACTAGAACAAACTGCATCTCTCCCAATTATTAGGGAAATTGCTGCCCTTGATGCCAAAGGGAAACCGATTTCTGCTCAAAGAAGGACTTAAATTTGGAATCGGAGAGTGCGCTGAAAAGCAATCAAAACATGCGTTCAATGTGGGGCTGAATAGAAATACAAAGCCGCCTGGTAGCCTCGAAAATATACAATTGCTGGAAAGGGAACAGACGCCTAAATCTCAGCCCAACATAGATGAAACAGAACACCAGGCTAAGTCTCATCCTAGTATAAACGGACCAGAATGCCAAACTAAATCTCAGCTAGGTGTAGATGAAACAGATTGCCAAGTTAAGTCTCAGCCTAATGTAAATAAAACAGAACATCATGCTAAGTCTCAGCCCGACATAAATGAAAAGGAACGTCAGGCTAAGTTTTAATCAGTGTAATAAGCCAAAGCTAAACCAGTACGTGAGGCTAGGCCAGTGTGTTAGGCTAAGCCAATACGCGAAGCTAAGCCAATACACGAGGCTAAGCCAGTACATGAGGCTAAACTGTAGCCCCACGTAGAAGCTCTAGTACGTGAGGCTAAATTGCAACCCCGCGTAAAAGCTCAAGAACACGAGGCTAATGAGCAGTCCCGTGTAAAGCACTTCAAAATCAACATTGGACACTAGGACAACTAGCTGTCTGGCAATTATGGTCCCCAGAACTTCCCAGGGTCCCATACATGGTCAAATAGGCCCTAGGCAAGAAGTAGGGCCCACCCACAGGAAATGATTATCTCAATGCACCAGGAGGAAACTTCTGATTTACGAGAATACCTCACAAATAAAAGAAGAGTTGCACAACCCCATTAATCATATTGCTGCAAGCAACTGATTACAACAGTGTTAACCCATTGTCACTGTAAAACATAGAGGCCATTTGTGTTTAGCCAGCTATCTACATCAGAACTCAATGTCCGATAAAGAAGGTGTATGCAAAGATAGAACCTTGATGCAGACAAAGACGTACTGCTGTCACATCAAATATGGTAAATAAAGGAAAAAAGTTTGTTATTAAGGAACATTTTTCCAATACAGAGGCAGAAGAAGTGCATCATCATACACGCTCAAGACAGGTGCAATAGCACCCCGAGATTACAAAAGATTGGTAGGGGCTTCAGACGAAAAGTATGAAGAATATAGTGATCATTCAGCTATAACGACTCCACAGTCGCATGCATCCTGTTGGCTAGGACGGAAAGCAGCTCACAGGGTGGAAAGATCAATTGAAATGAATTATAGAATGGAAACCCAAGAGTGGCTTATCCAAGAGCAAAAGAGTATTGATGAGCTCAAAGTAGTGCTGTTGAAAATCCTGGACAATACACAAAATCAAGTAGAGGATAAAGCTGGACGTTCTTCCTCAAATAAAAACAAAAGGGGTAAACAATTAATAGTTTCAGATGATGAAAGAGAAGACGGAGAAGAAGAATTGTTGTAGATCGTTATGCTGAAAAGATGAAACACTTTAGAGACAACTAGAAGCCCTGATGGACAGGAAAATCCTACGAGAAACGGAGATTATGAGACTCTATACGATAGAATGGAAGTGCGCCCCTTTTTGGAAAGATACAAATCCTTGAAACTGGAGCATATGATGGGAAGGGATATCTTAACTACCATATGTACTATTTTCTATCTTAGACATATCACTTAATGGATAATGATCTTGAAATGACAAAATTTTTACAAGTACTTGCGAGGGCCTGCATTCACCTGGTTTATGTAGTTATCCCCAGGGACTATCAAAGCATGGTCTAACATAGAGAGAGAATTCCTTAGTTGTCTCTTTGAAGACAATACTAAAATATCAGTCCACTCCCTTCTTGCAACTAAGCAAAAGAAAGATGAAATAGTCAAGAGTTTCTTTGAGTATTTCCGAGAGATGTCAGTGCAATGCCTACATAGTCAAGAAACACAAGTAGAAACATGCAAACACAATTTTCAGACCAAGATTCTTATCCAAATGGGAGCGGTAGAGTTAAAAATTTGGAAAGAATTGGTCAAACAAGGGGAGCTGACAGAAGACATGATCCGCCGCATAGGGAACAAAGTTCCACAATAAGTGTTTCTGTAGGCAAGAAACACCCGCAATCCTCCAACTATAAAAAAAGAAAGCCATGGCTACAGGAACGACCCCAAGTCAGAAACCCTAAGATCAGAAAGGGAAAAGCACTTTCAAGCCACGCCTCATATCCACATATGCTTTTAAAAACGAATAGACGATAATGTTATTCCATCTGTTTAACAAAAGAAAAATGCTCCATCCCAAACAATCCAAGGCCAGATGAAGTTGGAAAAACTAGTGATCCCAAGTATTGTCTGTATCATCAGAATTGGGACACCCCACTAAGGAGAGCTATACACTTAAAAATAAAATCCAAGCGCTAATTGAAGCCAAAGTAATCTAGCTAAAGCCAGAGTAGAAAAAGGTTTCGACTAACATAGTTACCTTTATAATAGGGACAAATGAATTCCCAGCTGGATTAACTCCTATACTTGCCGGAAAGATGGTGGTGGTAAATTACAACCCATATAACTTAAAACAAAAGGGCCTCTCTCTAGTCACCACAAAAAGGGAGAAATCATGTGGGTACACCTAGATCTCCTAAATGATGAGCAATAGTCTTCGTCAAGCGGCCAGAAAAAGAACAAAAGAAAGACACGGACTTGCAATACCATTTCTGTTATTCTCAATAAAAATCATATGGAGGCAGGTGCATTGACAGATTCAGAGACTGAAATAATAGCGATGGCCACTTACCCTGATGGGGCAGGCCCATCGGTCACTTGGTCCAGTAAAATTTATCTCAAAGATTACTCAAATGTAGGGCCTAACAGAACCACAACAACATATGAAGAGCCACTCACGAAGCAAAGGAGTTGTGCTTCCAGAGGGGCTCGAAAAAGAATAGTAAGGCAACTTGCACACCTTTACAATTCAACGTGCCAGCCCAGTTAGCCAATATCCTGGCTTGCATAACACTTTAGAGTTACTGTGCTTATTCAAAACAACCAGGGATGTGCTAAGGGACGCGTTGACTGACTCTGACACCTTTCTGGTGCAAATCATAGAGTCATCTGAGGATGCAGAGGATTTCTACCCTCACTATTATCAAGTGACATGGCAAGTCCCACATATTACACTCTCACAAGAAGATAGGCAAGTGAAAAACATCAAGCATAACAAGCCTCTGTATTATAATGGATATATTGGTTCCACCAAAGTGAACCGAATCCAAGCTGACCTAGGTTCTACCCAGAGCATCATCCTGTGGAGATTGATGCAGTTGTTAGGGAGCCTGGTAAATCGGTTGACACCCACTAATATCATTATTTTCGGCTTCAATTCCAATGGCAGCCATCCTCTGGGGAAGATCTGCCTCTGATGCTAGATTAGAGATTTAAGGACGGAGATCACATATTTATCGATGCAGATATGTCATGTAATATTCTCTTGGGACGCCCCTGGATCTATGCCAACATGGTGGTGCCGTCAACTGTCCACCAGTGCATAAAGTATTGCAATGACCAAGGAGAAGTTCATACACTAGTTGCAGAGAGACAACCTTTTAAGGGGGTAGAGATCTATTTGAAGGATGCCATACTATATGAAGGCATCCTAGAAGCTTTTGCAAGCTCGACAGAAGATGCTAGAGAAAATTACAATAGCGACAATGAAGAGATACCGAACTAGAGCTAGTGTATAAGGAAGACTTTGAATTTTAAATAAATCTGCTTGTAGTAAGCAGTAATATATTAGATATAACCGACACTACTGATGAAGGAGGAGAATGGTTTATCAATGAAAATCTAGATTTTGCTTATGTTCCTGCTATTCCATACCTTCCTGCACTAGCACAGAAGTGGATAGTATGTCTGAACTAAAAACCTTGGCAACCTTTCATTTACTGATACGGTCATCACTCACCATATAATCTAAAATATCCAGTATAAATGGAGCTATTTTTGAAGTAGCTGCTCAATGGCTAGACCAACGTCCGATAATATTCGAAAGAGTAGAGTCACGGCCCGAGTTGAAAACAGATGTGAAAGTGACAATCAAGCTTCACCTCAATTCAGCCACTATAAGCAAGTCTCTCATTAGATGATGAAGAAAATAGGTTATAATTTGACTTGTAAGCAGGAGTTAAATTTTGGCAAAGGATGTTGAAATGTCTTACGTTCTTTTGCCCTATAAGGGTAAAACCCTGATTATTATCATAAAATCCGTAGGGGATTGGGCTATGTTATAACCCCCACATCTTCAGAAAGGGAATACGAATAACCGATGGGTTCAGAAGATACTAAAGAGGCAATTGAGTGGGATTTCGACATCAATACAAGTACGATATTTCAATCCCTCGTTGCAAATATACTGTTAGTAAGCCATGAAGAGCCATATGATTCCTGGGCATAGCATATAGATCTCCAATGGGTTTGAGAGGATGTCTTTTATGGATGGTTTTTTGGGATACAACTAGATCAAAATACATCCATAATATGAAAAGCACACAACTTTAAGAATGCCGCACGGAGTATATTGCTATAGAGTAATGCCGATTAAAGAACGCTAGCACCACTTACCAATGAGCCATGAGCATCATATTCTAAGAATATTTACGTAAGACCGTCGAATGTTACATAGATGGTCTCACCATAAAAAGTAAGAAGGAAAAAGACCACCTCCAGGATTTGAGGGTGATATTCAATATCATGAGGAAACATCAGTTAAACAAGAATCCTATGAAGTCCTTTCTCGAGTGTCTAGTGAAAAATTTATAGGATTCATGGTAACCTCTAATGGGATTCATCTCGATCCCGATAAGGTTAGAGCAATAAGAGAAATGTAGCTACCTCAAAACTTGAAGGAACTAAGGGGGATGCAAGTCAAATTGTCTTATATCTGATGATCCACAGCAAATCTATTAGGAAGATGGTGGCCATTCACAAAATTGATGAAGAAAGGACTCTCATTTGTCTGCGACGAAGCATGTCAACAAGCTTTCAATGACATCTAAGACAATCTCATGAAACCGCCTGTTCTGATAGCCTCCATCTCAGGAAAACCTTTTCTCATTTATGCATGAGCAATGGACCATACTCTAGGTGCTTTATTAACACAATATAATGAGCAGGGTCAGGAGTAAGAAATTTATTATCTAAGTCATACAATAATTGGTACCGAGTATCGGTACAACACAATCGAGAAGGAATGCTTAGCATTTGTGTTCGCAATTTAAAAGATGTGACACTATCTAACTGGCCAGACAATACAAGTTATCTCTTGGGTCAACTCACTAAAAGCACTCATGACCAAACCATGCTCGTTAAATGGCAGACAAGCAAACTAGGCATTACTTCTATCACCTTAAAATATGCATTTCATACCTCAAAAGGCAACAAAGAGTGAAGCCATAGCAGACTTCCTTGCAGAACATCCCATTTCAAAAAACTCCAAGCTCTGTAATGATGTGCCAGATGAAGTTGCATAGGTCAATGCAGTCTCAGAAGGGCAAATATGGTAATTATCCTTTGATGGAGTAGCAGGAAGAGATGTGGCTAGAGTGGGATCGTACTAGTGTCTCCCCATAAGCATGTGACACCCTGAGGATATTCGCTAGTCGAGCCATGCACAAATAATATAGTAAAATATAATGTGCTTATGGTCAGTCTCTAAATAGTTTGGCAATTGGGAGTAACGCATCTTGAAGTATACAGTGACTCAAAGTTAATCGTCAACAAGATGACTGGGGAATGCGAGATTAAACATGAAGTTCTCATACCTTATCATCAAGCGGTGATAGAACTAGCCAACAAATTTGAAGAATTTTATATTGATTATGTGGCAAGATATGAAAACACATGCGTCAATGTCCTTGCATTATTGGCCGCAACTTTGACATTGCCTACTGGGTCAACCAAACATGTTACTATTGGGAGCCACGAACATCTTGCCCCAAGACAATATTGGAAGCATGTGAAGCATACTAGATTGGGATAAACTTTGAACCTTGGGATTGGTGCTTCCCGCTTATAGACTATGCATTATATGACATCCTCCCAGAAGATTCCAAGGAAGCTGCTTCAATAAGAAACGAGGCAATCAAATTCTATTTTAATGGAATGTTACAAACCCTATATCAAAAATCTCATGATGGCATCCTACTTCGCTGATTATCAAAAAGGGAGGTCCAAGAAATAGTTAAGGAAACCATGATGAGACTTGTAGAACCCATCAACCAAGACCAAAACTCTATTTATGTATCAGAAGACTGGGATGCTTTTGGCCCAAAATGATCACGGATGCAGTGGCATATGTAAGGCGCTATCATGCTTGCCAAGTGCACGCAATTTCATACATTAACCACTAGAGTACCTGCATACTTTGACTTCAAGTTGTCCATTTGAAACTTGGGGCATAGACAATGTTGGACCAATCACCCCACCATCTTTCAAAGGATATTGGTTTATACTGATAATAATTGATTATTTCTCTAAGTGGGCAGAAACCGTCCCTATAAGAGAAGTAGAGATGATGGATGTAAATATCATGTAATTTACTGCTTCGGTGTGCCTCGATGGATCGTCCACGATAATGGAGCCCAATTCGTCAATTAGGGCTTTGTTCGGTTCTGCAACAAATCCAGAGATCAAGACGTGGCTTAAACACCCTATAACCCAGTACCTAATGGATTGGTCGAAGCTTTAAAAAATACCATTGTGCAACTCCTCTAGAAATTCATCTCCTCGAGCCGACGTGATTGGGATAAAAATTTGGGAGAGTGCCTATGGGCCTACCTAACCACGGTATGGACCCGACAAAAACTACGCTATTTTCTTTGGTATACGGTTGCGAGGCCATCTACTGCTTGAGATTCAAATCCCGTCTTTGTGAATAACATTGGCTACAAAAATGATGACTAAAGAGAAAAATCGGTAATGACTTCAAGAGTTGGAAGCTTTGGAAGAAAAGCGCTTGAAAATATAACAACAAATCGAATTATACCAAGCACACATCTCAAGAGCGTTCAACAAGAAAGTTAAACAAAGAACTTTTAAAGAAGGAAAATTGGTCCTAGCTGTCAAGAGACCAATGATCATGACCCATAAAACCAAAAGAAAATTTGAAACTAAATGGGAAGGGTCCTTTGTAGTAAAAATAGTCTACTCAAATAGAGCCTACTGTCTAATCAATCAAGACGATATCATAATGATGATGTCTATAAATGGCAAGTTTCTAAAGAAATATTACATATAAACAACCACAAAGACCCATAAAGGGAGAGGAAGACAAATCTTCGACAACTTACCATCCTGAGAGACATAGCATGGCTAACCCAATGTAAATAATAATTGGTAAAAGTATACTAAATCCGTTGATAGCTGAGGAATTGCAAAAAATCTCATAACAAATCTATAAAGATATGCCACAACCCATAGCTGCAAAGGTAAAGAGGAGAGAAAATCAAATCCTCTCTTACTCATCATTCTGAGATAAAAGAATGAACTGTTCGATATCGATAAGGCAAAGAGAAGAGGAAATCAAAATCCTAACCAACCCTATCATATTGAGGGTAAGAGTATGAAATTAACAGCCAGAGCCCTAGAGGCAAAGAAAAGAGAAAATATTTGGCATATAAGCCCAAACAAAATTCTCGACAACCTATTATGATAAGAGACAACATGCGAACAACCCAACGCTTTCGAGGTAAGGGGCAAGAGGAGACTAAAATTCTCGACCAATCCTATCACACTAGGGTAGAAACATGAATAAGAACAATTGATGCCAAAAAGGTGAAGGAAAGAGCGAACGTTTGGCATTTAGATCCAAACAAAACTCTAGACAATCTCATCATGTTGAGAAAAATAGCATGGCTAGTCCAACATAAACAACGATAGGTAAAGACATACTAAATTCGTAGATAACTGGGGATTTGTTAAATTCCATAGACCTGTCATGTAAGTTCTTATCTCTTACAATGAGATTTGAACCATCTCATCTATATCACTTCATACGGTCACTGATCACAAACTTGTCACGTTAAATTCTTATCTCTGACATTAAAATTTAAATCATCTCACACACTATAACAAACAATATCTTTTGTGATCCTGACGAGATCACCGGTACAGTCTGTCATCCAGGCGAGTCATCCATGATCCTAACCCGATCATCTCAGCATGTGTGGATATGCACCTCTGCCAACTGGCTCTATCTATCATCCAGGCCAACACCCCATGATCGTAAGTCGATCATCTCAATATTTGTGACTATGCGCCTCTGCTAACCAGCTCTATCTGTCATCCAGGCTAGTCACCCCATTATTCTGACCCGATTATCTTGGCATGTGTGACCATATGGCTCTACCAACTAGCTTTGTCTTCTATCTGTCATCCAGACGAGTCAACCCATGATCCTGACCGATCATTTTAGTATGTGTGACTATGCGTCTCTGCTAACAAGCTCTGTCTGTCATCTAGACGAGTCACCTATGATCCTGATCCAATTATTTTGGCATATGTGACTATATGCCTCTGCCAACTGGCTCTATCTGTCATCCAGACAAGTTATCCCATGATATTGATCCGATCATCTCGGTATATGTGACTATGCAACTCTCAGCCAACCGACACTGTCTATTATCTAGACGAGTCACCCCGATTATCTTGGCATGTGTGACTATGCGCTTCTGCCAATCGGCTCTGTCTATCATCCACACGAGTCACTCCGTGATCCTGACTCGATCATCTCGGCATATGTGACTTTGTGCCTCTACCAAACAGCTCTGTCTATAATCTAGATGAGTAAATCCATGATCCTAACCTGATCATCTTAGTATGTGTGACTGTGTCTTTTCCAACTAGCTCTATTTGTCATCTATATGAGTCATCTCATAAATCCAACCCAATCATCTCGGCATGTGTAACTATACGGCTCTGTCCAGAAGAGTCACCCCATAATTCCAATCTGATCATCAATGCACCTTTGCCTATGACATGGTCATCACAATCAAAACACCCAGATTGCTAAGGTGCCCCATGCTCCTAGCAAGTCTTCATCTCCCTTAGTTCCATCCACAAATCATTCGCTCTTTCAAGTTCGCTCGAACATAACCCATTCACTTTGATTGCAACACTATCATTGTTTCTAAAAAAAAGTCAAGCCGTCATCAATGCTTACCCATTCCATCATCACAATCACGCGCCACACACGAAAAATTCAGAATAACAAAATAAATTAAGAGTGAACTAAAATATTTCTTTATTTTTGTGTTTGCAAGAAAAGAAACATACAGAGGGGGCTTCTAATGTCCCCCAAGAACTTTTGGCCTCTCTTCCACTTCCCTCAAACTCTTTAAGCAAGCTTCCTTGGCAACAGCTGTGGCTTAGTGACGCAGTTCATTCTCATTAGTAATCAAATGTTTTGCTGCTTGGGCATGAACATCTTTCAGAACTTTAGTTCTCATGGCTACTTCTGCTAAATCTGTGCTTATTAGTGAGATAATGCCTCACAGCTTCTCATGATCTTGCCAAATTTCAGCTCTTCAGCTTGGATGATGGTTTGGGCAATAGCAATGGCATCACGAGTTCAAGAAATATTATTTTGAGTAGCCTCAATCTCAAGTTCAACTCGCTCTAACTCATTGTTTATTCCACTCAGGAGGATATGCCTCCTCCTTTTTCTTCAGCTCGAGGTAGCTACACGAGCTCGAGCTACTTAGATGCCTAAAAATGGCAGATATAGTAGCTCTACGTAAGTTATTCAAAGTGTTGAGGTGCTGGTCAAGGGTTTGGAGGCATGCTCTATAAGAAGAAGCTCAATCTGGATTGCCGATTCTCTTGATATTGTCAATATAACTTAGCAACATCGGACGATCCAGATCGTAAGAGTCTGCCAAGATTGTTGAGATGCAATGATTGAGTAGCTGATAGAATCCACGAGTGAAATGCTACAAGAAGTCTTCCATAAGTTCATCTAAACGAATCAGCAATGAAGAAGGCACATTCATGACAACAACAGAAGGTTCGATTGGGGGTGGAGGAGCAACAACAAACTGAGGGAGAAGTCCAGTCAGATGAAGAGCCAATATCTGCAGAAGAATACCAACTAATGAACGATTGATAGTTAATGTAGTGGCTTCACTTAAAGTAGTGATATTGGTCCTGACTTATGCTGGCTCAGAAGGTGGGTTCTCCTCCAAGATGTTTTCTGTAGTAGAAGCAGCCTCAAAGGAGAAATGAGGGATATATCTCAAAATGCGGGCATTGCTCTTGGCACCGGAACACTTGCATCCCCAATGGTAGTGCTTACAGTTATAGAAAAAGTTGTAATTGCAATGGCAGGAACAACTTGTGGAGGAACATGCATTGTTGTGAAAGAATCGTCCTCTTCAATAGAGATAGTAGGGGTCAGAGAAGGCAAACTGATAGCTGTTAGACCTATATTAAGAATCAATGTCTCTATAAGACCGATACCTTAATCAAAGGAGTACGAGAATCAAATAAATACCTGGTATGTCAGCACTTGAAGGGATTGTGCCTTCGTGACCAGTCTGCTCTAGATTTTTAGGACGAAGGTGACTATACTTACTTGTATCAGGTTGACAATGGTTCGCCTGACAAGCATCGATGTCATCATTATCACCACTAACATTCTCACTCAGACCGCTAGTTCCAAAATAGTCCACTAGCTCGAGCAAGTCCAATAACGCTGAAGATTTGTGAACTCTAAAAGAACTAGCCCTTGAAATATAAGAGAAGAAAAGAAGAGGTTAGTCCACTAATCAGGATATCATAATAAAAGAGCCCAGACACTCTATTACCTGGAGAAAGTAGCCCGGTGGTAGGACTACGAGGTGGCACTATAGTAAAATGCATTAATGCTGGAGGTGAAGAAGGGGGACAGATATCTCCAGCTTGAGAAACTGGTACAGTATTACCATCCATTGGTAACGACACCTTAGAAGTAGTAGTAGTTGAGGGAGTTGTGTTGTGCTCTAAAGAAGTTGGTACCTCTTGCACCTGGATTGTTACCTCCTGTGCTTGAATGGTGGCTTCTTGCACTTGAATTGTTACCTCTTGAACTTGAATGGTTGCTTCTTGAGTTTGAGCCTCTCCCATAGCCGTCATCGTCGCAGGATCAGAAATAGGGCAAGACTTCTTTTTGCAACCTCTGGAGGAGCTAGCCCCAATAAACTGAGGCCTTTTATGAGTGATTCCCCGAGAGACATCTCCAGTAGTGGGTTCGTCAATACTTGCTCCTACTCCATGCTCTGTACCCTTTTCTTCTTTTGCTCCCATGTCCTCTCCCTCTTGGGCAGCTGCTTCTTCTCTAATGTTGGTAGCTCCCTCCTCACTCTCAGCCTCGTAGTCTTCTCTAAGGCTCAATAACTCATCCATACCCCTAATGCGAGTCCTTTTCGCTTTGTTCTTCTTCGAGTATAAATTCTTTATTTCCTTGAGGCAATCATGGTTAATATGGAAGCTCGTGATAGTATTGGCAGCATTATATCAGGTACAGAAGCTCAAAGAAAGATATAGTGAGGGAGTCTTGTGAGAAAGGATGAACTGGATGCTAGTTCTACCAGCACAAAAGTGGAACCAAGCTCGAGCTCCTTCAAAAAGATTCCCTTGAAGTTCGGGTTGCTGATGTACATTTGATAGTAGCCGAACTGGCGAGCAGATCTATATGGAAGGTATGCCTCTATATGGAAGGTCATCCCTTAAAGGTAAATTAGATGTCCTGAACAGATATTAATTAACTACCAAAAGTAGCCTGAAGACATTATTGTAAAGCCATCTGGTCCTTTAATATCTTGAAAACAATCGCCATAGATGCCACTTGGGAATTCAGAAAAATAACGATATATCTAATAACTCTGATAACTTCGAAGGAACCGGCGAATGTTCGACATACAATAACTCATCTAGTTGGAATTTTCGTAACTTTCAACGTAAGGAAGACAAGCAGGGTCCTCTGAGGATGAAGCTGTCATCAAGTTGGGGTAGTGGAGTATGAACCAAGACATCTGGTATGTGTAAGGCAATTCAACTCAAGGGTTGGGAGTCTTATATGTAACTTCTCCTTCATCGTCCATAATGATTTGTACCTTGGAGAATTCAACATGTAGTTCTCTTAAGCCGCTTTGAAGGCTGCAAACCATTGTAGGAAGAACTCTGAGAGATTGACCATGTGCCAAAAGAATGGTAGGGTACACCACATCAATTGCAATGGCTTCTTTGGAAGCCAAGGTACAACACATCTCTTGAGCCAAAGTATCAGGAAGCCGACAATGAGCTCCTTATTGGAAATGCAATGCTTTACTTGAAGATGAAAACTCTCAAGTTGAGTGCCCACTTTAAATCCTTCCTCATCAGATTCAGCAATGTAACAAGTAGCCTTGTGATCCAAAATTCTCTCTCGTATAGTATTCTCGCTCAAACCTTCATGCCTCGCAACTTTAACACGGGTCTGATCTAGATTGCGAAAAAGGTAGAAAGCCCAAGTCTTCTATCCAACCCCCTGGCCCCTCATTCCAGAAACCTTGGTGCAAATTCGGAAATGGCATAGCATCACCCTATAAGTCTCATATATGGAGCTATCCTTCTCCTTCAACCGGTTTAATTCTTCAACACACGACATGTACTCTTTATATGGTAGTTCTCCCATTGACAATAGCAAAACCTCAAACATTTCGTAGAGAGAAAACTCTTACTCCTCCACTGAAGTAAAGAAGGTGCCGAAAGATGGATTGTACATTTTGAGCACAGTGAATAAATGGTAAGCTTTATGCAGAAGGCCAAATTGGACGTTCTCGATTGCTCTGTAAAGCCCAAAATTTCGTAGAATATCTCCATAAGTGCTCAACATGAAGTCTACCATTCTACTCCACCACATATTCTCCGTTAAATGGATCCAATCCGGAGTTCTAAAATTCTGAGCAGGGTATTGTCCCTTGGCGGGAAGAAACATATTTAGGAAAGTGTTGGCCCAGCAAGACTTTCTACTCATGATACCACCACTTATTTTTTTAATTTGTAATAACTCAGGTAAATAATCTAAATAACATCAAGGAGAGTCAAATCTAGAATCTTCCATATGTAAGGAAATGATATTGCTGGAAGATTGGAAACCCACTCCCATAAATTTGGCCATACACTAATTTTCTTAAACCTCATATGCAGTGCTATACACACATGACACATCCTAAAAATTTTCTCCCATAGTTGAAGGTAAAAACAAAGAAGGTGTTTGTTTATACTTTTATTTTTGTTCAATTATAAAACTTGAAAGTTTCTTCCTTCTTCATCAAGATTAACAGGATGACTAAACTATAAAGTTTTAGCAACATGCTATCATGATGACTTCACCCTTTGACAAACGTATGGGAGATAGACAAGATGTAGAATAACCTCTCTTTACTATTTTTTTCTTGCATCTTATCAATTTAACTTTGTATGATGAAGTGTCCAATCCCTTCATAAGGAAATGGTTCTCGGCGATCGTAGATATATCCAGAATGAATGTTGTTAATACCAAAAACTATTAGCTAATTTAGCTTGGTCAATTAAAGGATCAGACAATTACTTTGATTCAAGATTAACTCGAGCCTGAATTATTTATGGTGGAAGGATCTCAGGGACTAGTAATTTGCAATTGATTTGTTAGTAGAAATAAAGAATAGAAAGAAAAGTACATAAATACATAACGAGATTCAACTGAGAACAATCCCAAACCAACAACCTTGGAGGAAGGTTGATGGATTGGTGGGATTTTTATATCAATGAAGAATACAAGATATATTATGAATAATGTCCGCCATAAAAATTGTAAATGACACTCTATTGAGAATTTTCAATAAAGAAATACAATTCAACAGTTTCCCGTTTATAGAAGATGAGGAAAATGGATTTCCTCTTTATTTAAAGCTGGGTTCTGAGGTAGCTGTGGAGGACAATCTTGCTCTCCGTTGACACTCTGCACAATGTCTCTCAGTTGGCTAGAAGAATAAAGGCTCTGGACTCTTGATCACAAGAGGTAATTTAAGAAGAAGATGATTGATTCCTCTCCATTTTCGTGCCTTCTCATTCGCTCTCCCGCCTTTTATAGGGGTTCTAGGGTAGCGTCCCGCCTTATTTGCTCGATCGTTAGCTCTCACTACTTGAGAAGTGCCGTCATATTCGTCAGGTGGTTGCTCCCACGATCGAAGTAACGCCGCTGCATTCGTTTAGCAGTTGCTCCACGATCCGAGGTGGCAACTCTCTTGTTCAGGTCAGATAATTTTGTATTAAACCCTTACCTGGAAGTTATGGGTAGTATTGCGAATCTCAGTTTTAAATTCGTGAACCTATTCTGTCGTTATTGGGTCGCGAACCTCGATCTTTTGGTTCGCGGATCTGCTGAGTTGTGGATCACCAACTCTAAATTCACGGATCTGCTTTATTTTCCAAAATTTTTCGCTGACAAAACCCCCTCCAAAGTTATCAAAACTCTCATGATACTTTGAGAAGTTTTGGAATACTTTGGATATATCATTCTATATTAGAATCTCTATTTTTCATATTTCTGAGAGCATGATTCTATTTACATGTTTCGAACTCCCATTTTGAAAGGAACACGACTCTGTATTAGCGCCGTGAACTTGTTGCATTTGCAGAAACATGCGACTCTGTATTAGCGCCACAATCTGTTGCTTTTGAAGGAAAATGTGACTCTGTATTAGTGCCACAATTTGCAATTCTTGAAGGAAAATGTGAGTCCGTATTAGAATCACAACTTGCATTTCTTGAAGCATACGACTCTATGTTAGGGTCGCAAATTCGCACCGTAAAGAAGAAGACGACTCTGTGTTAGGGTCGCAACCTTTTGCTTTGGAAAGAACACGACTCTGCATCAAGGGCACGAACTTTCATTTTGGTGAAGAAGACGACTCTGTATTAGGGTCGCAACCTTTCATTTTGGTGTAGAAGACGACTCTGTATTAGGGTCGCTACCTTTTATTTTGGTAAAGAAGACGACTCTGTATTAGGGTCGCAACCTTTCATTTTGGTGAAGAAGATGACTCTGTATTAGGGTCGCAAACTTTCATTTTGGTGAAGAAGACGACTCTGTATTAGGGTCGCAAACTGTCATTTCGGAAGGAACGCGACTCTGTACTAGGATCGCAAATTTTCGCTTTGGTTGCGGGAAAGCCGAAAGGTTGTTGCTTTCTACGGCGTAGGAATTGAGACGTTCTCTAAGCTGCATTAAATGAAAAGGTACTTACGAGATTTGGGCCAGAGATCACGTCCATCCGAAGATCTCGGCCATCAAATCATCTGCTATATAATCTCGATTTCATGAGAGAGGTCTTTCCTATCTTCACAAAATTTGAAATCCAAGTTTTTAATTTTCATCTTCTAGCTTTTGATACACTTCGTAGGCGATTTCCTTAATCTGCAAAAGATACCGAAGAAAGCTTCCTCCTCCGGTGTTGTTGCTTGTGGTCATCAAGACCCTCAAACAACCTCCAGTTCGATAGTGGTTCGGCAGGAACTCTTGATTGGAGGTAATAATAATAACTTTCGAAAGGCAATCTCTTTCTTAGATTTTTTTTCTTGAATCTGAATGTCCCCTTTTGCAGTTAATTATGCTTTGAGTCCTTGGCCTAAGGACCACTACTTTGGATATTCGGATGGCTACGATGGGAAGAAAGAGTTCAGATTTGGCCACATCTTTCCGCATTGCATGACATCAGATAGCGAAGAGAGGGAAGATAAAATTCTCCATCCTACTCGCTCAACATTGCGAGAACTAATGACCAATGTACCCTTTGAAAGAGATGATCGGTCCTTGCTACATAAACCCGTTTTTTTGCTCGGGGACCATGTTCCAGTGCCCGATAGTGGTTTGGAAGATGGAAATTACAAGTAGCTTCGTGAAATCGAGGGTCACTACTTGTTTCTCCCCAACATGGAGAGGTCTTACCCGTTCTTATTCTTCCAATCCCATTCTGTGCCCAGACGAATGGATTGGCACATAAACAAGCCACAGGACGGCATCTTATTGGGGGATTCAACTCTCAAGGTGCTTTTCCCTGTACCACTGGGAAACACTTTCGTGGATTGCCCCGGAACTGCTTAAACATGACCTCCCCAGAGGTGAAATTCCCATAGTCGCGCAGACTTTCTTGCACCGATTCGTCAATGCACGAGGGGAGTTTTCTGTTTAGGATTTTCGTCCCCGTGGATGGGTTCACTGCTCTTCAAAAGGAGAGTGGGCAGTTTTGACTGATTTCTTCTTGAAAACTTTCAGAGATCAACTTCATTATGCGGGGTTGTATCGTGCTATCAGGGCTATTCAGCACGGTATTCCTGCTAGCAGATTCTATTTTTTTGCTCTACTAGAACTGTACAATCCTGATACTTGTACAATTTTTTGCCCTCGAGGCGAATTAGGTTTCGCCCTTCATGAGATGTATGAAATTTCAAGATTGCCCATGGGAGACATCCCGTATGAAGAGCATGTTCCAACTGGGGAAGAACTCCATCTGCTGAAGACCCAGAACCCTTTGGCCTATAATACTTATTAGGAGTTGCTCTGCCACTATCATATTTGCACCCACACATCCGGTACCTGCAGTTTAAAGCAGAAGAAATGGTTGCGATACCTTTCGCCCAATTTTTCTAAGAGTAATTTTAATTTTACTTGCCTTCTTCCAGTCTCTGAAAAGGAGGTTGAGAGAAGAATAGCAAGTTTCGAGAAAGATACTTATGTTGCCGAATCTGATGAGAAAGTTTTCAAGGCTGGAACATTCTTTGAGAGATTTCACTATCAGGCCCTTCGGCCTTTATCTGATCCTGCCTTCTTGGCGGGCTATTTGATAGTATGGTTAAAGAAGTGTGTTATTCCTTTGCAGGAAAACATACCCATTAGGGCCGTATACCCAGCCGTCCTACTTGCACTTGGCAGATGACTAAGTCTGTTGCCCGCGATAGTGTGCAGCATCCAAAGCGGACTGAGAAGATTGGTTGATAAATTCTGTAATGTGAAGAAGGAGCAGAGGAAGAAAGGAGGCCGATTGTTAAGACTCCTAACCCGTGTGTTGAACTCCTTTATACTTATCTGATGGCTTAGCTAGTTCTACATTGCCCCTCTTTGATGAGTCCTGCTGATTTGCAGATTGATTTGAATGCTCCCAAAGTGTAGCATTACGAAAGGTCGTAATGGAAAGGGGGCTATATGGCCGTGATTCGCAAGACTCTCCGTCACTTCTCAACTTTTGAATTATTTAGATGTTTTTCGTACTTTCCAAATGCTGGGTACGGAGAGGAATTCGCAGACACTGTTGGTGCTGATAAATTCACTTCTCTGTCCTCAGGGTGTTTTTGGTGGTTGATAAACATCTGTCCAGGACATCCGGTTCTTTGTTTGGGGAACCATTGCTATATTGAGCCTTACTACCAGAGCCGTTTTGCTCGACAGTTCAGGTATAATCAGCTTTATGTTGGTAATCCCAATAGGGAACTGAGCTTTGTTGGGAATGTCTTTGAAGGAGCCTGAGCTTGGTTTCACTTCGTTGCAGGTGGAACTCAGGCTAGATTTGATCTTTCACTCAACACCCCGAACTCAGATATGAGTTTCAGTTTCTGTAAGTGGTTCGCGGACGCTAATTTCGCTCCCCAGAACTTCTGTATAAATCATACCTGTTTGAGCGAGATCAGGGCTTGGTACACCCAAAAGAAGAAGGCTGGCAGCACAAAAGTGGCAGGGATGGACGACTTCGGGGCAGAAAGTTCCTCTGACAAGTCAGAGCCAGCGACCCAACAAAGGGAGGAGGACAATAATGCGCTGGCTTTATCAACTCAAGCTGCCTCCCTTGATACTTCTCCTCTCCCGATATCGAAGAAGACTTCTCCTCAACCGTAGTCTCCTCCTAAGAAGCCTTCGCATAAGAGGAAAAGATTAAGGCATCTCACTGACTTGCCTATCAATCCGTAGGACGTTGATCTGCGGGACACGTCGTCTGGAGTTGGCACTGCAATGCCCAATCTGATTTCTGAGTCCCTTACTGAGGAACCTGAGGAAGATGAGGATGACTCATCTTTAACTCTCCGCTCCCTTAAGAGGCGTCGGAATCAAGGACCTGTTCTTCGCAGTAATCCTACCGCCATTACTCAAGAGGGTTCTACCCCTCCTACTGGCCAGGCCACTATTGAAGTCAGTATTTCTTTGGCCATACAAGAGGATTCTGCAGCTCCTACTGTTCAAGTTATTGCAGATGATGAAGTACAAATCATTGGGGAGACTCGTGCATCAGGTCCCCCAAAAGTAGCACTTTCTTCGGAAGATCAATATGACTGGGGTGATGACGATGATGTCAGTAGTGGCAACCTTCACTCTTCTACCTCTCCCTCGGACCATGGTAAGTATGTCTACCTGAGCGAGGACGTTCGGACCGAGGTATATGGGCCCGAAGTGTTTGGTCCTGAGGTGTACGGACTTGGAGAATCCAGTGTTCAACCTCTAGGTTTGCATCTTTTTTTTTTTTTTAGCAATTGTATTATTATCAAATGATACTGTAACATTTAACTATCAACTTTTTCTTTTTGTCAGCTCCAGTTTCGACTCAAGATTTAAAGTGCATGGGCGTGAAGGCAACTTCGCCAGATGACGCCATTGCAGAAGCTGACACTGATGAGGTGACCGAAGTTACCACTTCCACTGTTGATACTACGGAAGCAATGATCCCCGAGATTACTATGTCTACAGTTTTGGCCGTAGCTGCTCCAACCAATATTTTGATTCAGGATGCTGCAGCTGGTAATTCTGCTGAAGCCTCCAGAAGTTCCATTTCGCCTGATGCTAGCCTGGTTGCCCCTATACAACAGAGTGCGGATCAAACCACCTCTGCCTCAGCCAGTGTTATTACCTCTTATGCAGAGGTTGATATCTTTGAGATTGATTTATTGAAGGACACGTGGAGACTTTCCTTCACTACTTTGACCGCTGTATTGATAAAATACTTTCTTTTGCTTTACTCGTCAATGTTCTCAATATTTACTTAACTGGTATTGTCAGCATTGGTGGAGAAGAGAAAACTGTTCCTTTTAGACTTATGATAACTCAGCTTCAAAAGCATGCCGAATTCCTATCAAAAGCTAGAAGTGCTGACAAATCTGAGACGGTGGAAATCATTTTTCGGAATCTGAAAGAGGAACAACTTAGGTTCTTGAAAGAGACTCAGGAGAAGGCAAATGCTTATAAAGCCTCCTTAGAAAAAGGTCAATCAGATCATGAGTCTCTAGTCGTTCAAGTGGACGTTGCTGCTGTGATTGTCAAGGACCATGACCAGGCTATTGTTAGGACTCAAGAGACTATCGCCAAAACTCAAGTTTTCTTGGCCAAGATTACCAAGGAGCGTGATGAGTCAATGAGGAATCTCATCAACTTATCGCGTCAGCGGGACAATACAACCAGAGATCTCCAAGCACTACAAGCTGAATTGGATATGCTAGAGGCTGTTGCAGTGCAGAATGTCGTTTCCAATGATGAGGAATTACATCGTCAAGCCACTTTCCAAGCTTATGAGGTCCTTCAGCAAGATATTGTTGATGCCGAGGAGAAAATTAAAGCTCTTTTGAATCATTGAGTTGTAGAAACTTGTATATATATATATATTTTGATTCTTTGTTGTTCCTTCTTTTGTAATAGTTCCCTGATATTTGTTGTGCATGGTATGACTCCTTGCTTATGTAGAGAACTTAAACTCGGTTTTGTATTTCTAAGGCATGACTTTAGCATTTGTCTCTGAAGACTTGCAATAAACTTGTCCTCTCGCATCTGAAATTTGCGAATCTCTGTAAAATTCTGGTATCCGTGTATCTATTACGTGACTTCCATGAATCTCTGTCAGGTTTGCGACTTCACATTTGGAGGTCTGCGAGTCAACAAAACCCATAGCAAATGAACGATCCTGACTTCCAAGGATTGCGAGTTTAAGTTCGCGATATTCTGCCCGGAAGTTTGTGGATTCATACTAAATTCGCAATCTTGGCTCTCGAGGATTGCGAATTCAGGTTCGCGATAGTGCATCTAGAAACTTTACGGGATGACCCAAAATTTCTCGGAATTTGTAGAGACTTTTGCGAGCCTTGGGATAAAACCGCCGGGTGTGGAGTCCCAAACGTTGCATGTCTTTATTAATGACGAGATCTCTAGGCTGCGATATCCAAACGTCCCATGCAACAGTAATAAATTCTGTTGTGATCTGAACTGAAAATCTTGACCGATGATTTTGGTTTTACCTTTTCCAAACCAGACCGTCTATATAAGACACATGATTTCTTCAATGGTAGATCATTCAGTCGTGAGAAAATTTCTTCTCGACCTTCTTCTCTTCCTTCTTCTCTTCCTTTCTTTTGTAGTTAGTTTATTTGTGCAGTCATATCTCCTTCTTCTTCAACCGAAGTGATGGATGGGTGTTGGCACGTTACAAGACCTCCAGACTGCCTCAATCCAGCGGTGTGTTCCACCGAAAAGGTTTTTCTTACCGTAGTTATTTTCCTTAATTAAAGTAAACTTCTTCTTCTGATTAATATCATCTCCTTTCTTCCTTTCTTCCTTTTTTTTAACAGGGATTTGACTTAGCTGCAGAAGATAACCGTAGTCATTCTCCTTAACAATGACCCGGACCCGGTGGGCTCGTAATTGCTTCCAATAGCTCAAGGGTCTTGGAAGGTCTCATGTATTTTTCATGAGAGAAACGATTTCGGGTCTGGGGCATTGTTTTTCTTCTTTCCCAGTACCCCACATGGTTGGGGTACTAATGACCAAAACCTTGAATTTGTACAACCCCTCATGTTGTATGTCTGGAGTTTGCATTTGGTATGCCCAGTTTTGAACTAATCAAGTCACTGGCATTATCACTGGAGGAACTAATAAGGAGGTCCCTGATTGTGGTCGGAAATAAGAAATAAGATTATGCCTTTAAGCCGTCCTTAAAAAGAGAGGCTACAAGAACAAATTGGAAGTGGAGGCCATGCAGCAAACTTTTTTATCCGAGCCATGCTGAAAAAGATGGCTACAGAAGTAGGTTTGTCATTCCAGAAGAAAAGCCAACAAGAGCAAACTTTTTGATTCGAGTCATGCTGAAAGAGACGGCTACATGAGCAAACTTTTTTTTTGATTTGTATTCACTCTTGTCGACTGTACACCACAAGAGAATTCCTTATAATTTTGATCTGGTGATTGATAAAAAAAGTTCTTTTCTTTTTACATAACTAAAAGTATTTGATGGATGGATGATTTTGATGTTTGATTACCAGAGGTAACTATTAACTTGATAATCTTAAAATCAATCAAAATTTCCAAGTACTCAAAATTACTGTGAATGAAAGAACTTTTTGTTGACAAGTTTGATTCGCCACATATATTTTTAACTTGGCAAATTTGAAAGAAGGAAATTTGGTTCGCCAGAGGCATTTTTAACTTGGCAAATTTGAAAGAAGGAAAATTTGATTTGCCAGAGGTATTTTTAACTTGGCAAATTTGAAAGAAAGAAAATTTGATTGGCCAGAGGTACTTTTTTAACTTGACAAATTTGAAAGAAGAAAAATTTGATTCGCCAGAGGTATTTTTTAACTTGGCAAATTTGAAAGAAAAGAAAAATTTGGTTCGCCAGAGGTATTTTTTAACTTGGCAAATTTGAAAGAAGGAAAATTTGATTTGCCAGAGGTATTTTTTAACTTGACAAATTTGAAAGAAAAGAAAAATTTGGTTCGCCAAAGGTATTTTTTAACTTGGCAAATTTGAAAGAAGGAAAATTCGGTTCGTGTCTTAAAAATGTTTTTTTTAGTCCGGAACCACAAATCTTCATTAATGAACTTCTAATTATAGATAAGCTTTTGTTCATCATTTGCATTGAACTACCTAGATCACATCACGACCGGTGTTCCGCAATTTCACTAAGAATAATATTTCTTTAGAAATTTGCCATTGATTGGCATCATGATCTTATCACCATTCGGTTTTACCAACCGATATGCGCAATTGGAATAGACGGTATCAATAACAAAAGGTCCCTCCCACTTTGGCTGGAACTTTCCCCTAGGCTTTTTGTTAGTTATGATCGGTCTTCTGACTAACAAGACCAGATCACCCTTCTTGAAAGTTTTTCGTTTGGCCTCTTTGTTAAATGTTCTGGAGATCTGCGCCTGATATAGTTCAATACTCTGTTGAGCTTCCAAGCGCTTATCATCCAAGGCTTCTAATTCTTGGAGCCTTTGCTGATGTCTTTCTTCTTCCGTCATCCTAGTTGTTAATGCGACTCGCAACGATGGAATTTGAATTTTCAAAGGCAAGACCGCCTTTGACCCATATACCAAGGAAAAGGGCGTGGCATTAGTGGGAGTTCGGACTGTGGTGCGATATGCCCATAGGCATTCTCCGAACTTCTCATCCCAGTCCCACTGATTGGATGATACGAAATTTTTGAGGAGTTTCATAATGGTCTTATTGAAAGTTTCTGCTAGACCATTGGCTGCAGGGTAATATGGTGATGAAGCTACATCTTTGATCCTGTACTTGTTGCAAAATCTGGAATATACTTGACTCACAAACTGAGGCCCATTGTCATGAATTATTTTTCTGGGCACCCCGAAGCGATAAAGCACATGGTGTTTGATGAATTTTATAACATCTGATGACTTTACATCGGTCAGGAAAATGGCCTCAGTGCATTTTGAACAGTAATCCGTTATAACTAAAATAAACCGGTGTCCTCTTGTTGATGGAGGGGCAATTGGTCCGACAATATCCATACCCCATTGCTCAAATGGCCACGACGTAGCCGTTGGGTGGAGATACTCCAGAGCTTGATATATAAAATCCGCATGTAGTTGGCAGGCCCTACACTTCTTGATGTAATTAATCGCTTCTGTCATCATCTTAGGCCAGTAATACCCCATCCTTCGGATTCTACCCCAGAGTTTTGGCTCTGGCTGGTGTGCTCCGCAGATGCCAGCATGGCCTTCTTCGAGTACTTTATGAGCTTCGCGATTGGAGCGACAGCGGAGTAAAATTCTATCGTAAGATTTCCTATACAATTCTGGAGCTCCGCGTTGTAGTAGAACCAGACAGCTCTTCTCTGAATTGCCCTGACTTCATTTTGGTCTTCAGGTAGTATACCATAAATGACATAGTCTATATAAGGAAAGTGCCAATCCCTCGGTTTTAGGTTTAATTCGAAAACATCAGCTTCGTCTTCCTGTGGTTTCTGCATTTCCTCTTTGAGTTCGTCCTTTGGGCAAAATAATTCTTTGCTCCCTACTGTGATTTGCCTTCTAGCATGCTTGGGCAAAGCTAATGTAGAAGCTAGGGAAGCTAGTGAATTTGTATAACTATTTCAGTGATGCTTTACATGGCTGATATAGAAAGCATCAAAACCATTAGCGATCTTGATCACTGCACGATAATACGGCAGGAGGTCTTCATGTTTGACCTCCTACTCCCCTTTTACTTGATTTATAACAAGTTCAGAGTCTCCATGCGCCTCCAAATATTTGACCCCCAGTTGCTTAGTTATTTTAAAGCCGATTAGGAGGGCATTATACTCCGTGACATTGTTGGAGTACGAGCTTGTTAATGAGTAAGCTTGAGGAATGATGTGGTTGTGAGAGGAGACGAAAACAACTCCTACCCCTGCTGTCATCTTTCCTTTAGATCCCATTCGGGGGCACCATCGTAGAAAAATTGCCATATACCCTTCGAGACTGTATTTGCCTCGGAAGGCTTTCGCGAGTCGTCTTTTTCTGGAATCAGGTTCCATTCTTCTAACTCCCCCAGGATTTGCTCGTATAACTTTGAGAATGCCGGGATTTGATGTTCAGCTAGGAAGTCGGCCAAGCCTGTCGTTTGACAGACTTCTGCGGGACAAAGCACATATCATACTGTGATAGCAAAATAACCCAATTGGATAGTCTTGAATTTAATGATCCGGGTATAGTCATTAGTATTCTCAGGGGGTTTACTCTCAATACAACGTGGATGGTTTGTCCAACTAAGTAATGTTGCATTTTCTGTATTGCGAATACTAAAACTAGACATTCTTTTTCCACTGGATTATACCGATGTTCTGCCCCAATTATCATTCTGCTGAGGTAATAAATAGCTTGTTCATGGCCTGACTCATTCTTATGTGCTAATAATTCTCCCAACGAATGGTCCATCACCCTTACATATAGAAAGAAAGGTGTTCCCGAGATTGGGGCTACAAGCACTGGTGGCTTCATGAGATATTGTTTGATTTCTTCAAAAGCCTTTTGGCACGCATCATTCCAAACAAATGACACTCCTTTCCGCATTAATCTGGTGAAAGACTGACATTTGCTGGACAAATTTGATATAAACTTGCGGATGTACGCCAGCCTACCTTGCAGTCCCCTTAACTCTTTGAGGTTACGGGGAGGTGGCATATCTTGGATAGCCTTGATCTTATCTGGATTAAGATAAATTCCTTTCGACATTGCGACGAAGCCGACGAATTTTTCACTCATGAAAGACTTGGTTGGATTCATCTTGAGCTGGTGTTTCCTCATAAGGTCAAATCCTTCAGGTGGTCGTCCTTGTTTCTGCTTTTAATCGCTAGGTCATCTACGTAACATTCCACTGTCTTCCGGAGATGCTCTTGGAATATCACGTTCATGGCATGTTGATATGTGGCACCTGCGTTCTTCAAGCTGAAGGGCATGACTGCATAGTAGTACACCCCGAGTGGTGTTCTGAAGGACGTATGCTTCTCATCATCAGGGTATATCTTTATTTGATTATAACCCATCCATGAACGTCATACGCTCATATCCGCAAGTATTATGTATCATAACATCTGTGATGGGTAACGGGAATTCATCCTTAGGGCAGGCCTCATTCAGATTCCTAAAGTCTATACAAATTCGGATCTTTCTATTTTTCTTGGTTACGGGAACTATATTCGTGACCTAATCAGGGTGCTGTTCCTCGCGAATAAAGCATGACTCAATCAACTTCTTGATTTCAGCTTCAATAGCTTCCATGATCTCTAGGCAAAATTTTCGTTGTTGTTGTTTTACAGGCTTAGCATCTGGCTGGATGTTCAATTTGTGAACTACTATATTTGGGTCTAATCTTGGTATCTCCTCATAACTCAAGTGAAGACATCAATGTATTCGCGAATGAGGGGCATCAAATCCTCTCTTTCTTCAGGGGATAGGTTCTTACTTATAAATATGTGTTTAGGATTCCTTTCATCCCCCATATTTATTTGAATCACTTTATCTTCGGTTGGAGGCTCACGCTATTGAAACTGGATCTCCCAGTTCACATTAAGATGCTTGGCCCAGGGGTCGTCTTTTATCGGCGAGGCTTCTTCTAAGTCTTCGCTTTCTTGGATTGCAGAAGCCATGTTCACAGATACTTCGCGGAAAATCATGCCTATACTGACATCCGAATCCTAGCAAGATGATTCTGACGAATAATCGCACTGTCTTTCTTCAATTCTTTCACTTGAGAAATCCTCGGGAGTGGTGACATATCCTAACCCCTTGCTGGACCTCTTGCCGGTTTTCTGGTAATAATCAGGTATCTTCCCTTTTGGGACAAAGGGTGGAAGGATTGTCCTTTTCCGAAATTCAATCCCCTGCCTTCGGCCAGATTATATCCCATTTTCTTTACTAATCTATGAGAGTTTTCACCGTAATGGAAGAACTCGGGGTTTCCCTATTCTTCCTCAGAATTTAAGCATTTCTTTTTTTTCCGGTGACTTGCTCTTCCAAATACTATGACTTTCTGGGTTCCATCCTTGGGAGGAAGCTCAAAAATGACCTTGTTAGCACTTTCAATGTCATCACTTAATTCGTGTAAGGATGATCGAATAGATGCTTTGAAGGAAGTTAGAGAACATATCTCATTCAAACAATCACTGAATGCATCAGTGCTAGTGCTTAAGGGCTCAAAATCAACACCAGAGGAATAAGCGAACTCTAAATTTTTATTTATTACCCATTCACTATCAGAGTGAAAGGTGTTATTTACATCAAGGCTTTCGAGATTTATCATAATGGGCTCACCGTCCCAAATTACATCCTCGGATTTCGAATATTCGGATCTTGATTCTGTGTCAGCTTTCTCGCCGCTATCAGAGTCGTCTGGGACAGGCTAATCTGAAGCCCCGAACGCATCTTGATATAGCAACGCGTCAGTAAAGTAATTTTCAACTCATTTAAAGGGTTGCTTTTATGCGATTAGCGTTCTTATACCCCCTTCTTTGTCCACGTACTTCATGCACTGATGTAACGTGGATGGGACAATAAGGTTGCCATGGATCTAGGGTCTTTCCAATAGCAAATTGTATGACGTGTCCGTGTCTATCACGTAGCACATGACTTCCGTCTTTAGGTCGCCGATTTGGCACTTAAGCTTTATCTTACCCAGCAGTCTACTACCGTCAGTGTTGAATCGGAAAATAGTAGTGTTGGTTGCTGCCAATCTAATCATCGAAACTCCAAGGTATCGTAGCATCCTCCGGGGCATGATGCTCAAAGCCGAGCCTGGATCAACTTGAATGCGATCAATCTCCGTAGATCCTATGTATCCCTTGTAATATAAAGAGCGGTGATGTTTATTGCTCCTGACTTGCATGTCTTCTGGAGAGAAAGTGATGCAAGGGACGTTCTTACCAGAGACCTGGTGACACATCACGCATATAGATTCTACTTCCTCAATAATCTCTGGTATTTGTACCAAGAATACCTCTGAATCTTGCAGAGTTTCTCTTAAAACTTCTCTAGTAGATTTAGAAAGCTTCAGGAGCTCATATAAGGTTATCCTCGCGGGAATATTGGCCAACTGTGTTAGAATGTCGAATTGGAATGACTTCCATGAGTCCTCTGCAGGTTCTTTTCCCTTTTTCTTCAGAACTTTATCAAACTTAAGCTCTTTTTGTTTGACCTTTCTGCAGATGGTCGAGATTCTGCGGCCTGACCATAGTTCTTCAAATAATCCTTTTCTGAACGGGTTCCTGAGGGATAAGGATCCGCGTTAGCCACCAGAGAGTCTCCAATTTCTTCTTCCGAATCTATTAGAATAGGACTAGCTTCGTTGTCTTCGGGAATTACGGAGACGACATTGGAAGTAACGACCTTCCTTTTTCGCCTTCGTCTAGATGAACTGGAAGCCCATTGTTCATCATTCAGGAGATCTGGATGTACCCATATTATCTCTCCTCTATCAGTTTCGAAGGGGGACAGTCCTTTCTTCTGCTGTTGATGCGGATTAAAATTCACGACCTGCATCGTGCCTCTAGGGATAGGTTGTACTCCATCTTGAACCGTTGACTCTATCCAGTCGGGTGCTTTACCGAACTTGATAGTTACCATATTTGCGGTCACTTTCTTCTGGTGCTCTTGGAGTTTGATGACGTTGGCATCCACTAAGGCTTGGATCTTATCTTTGAGAATGTAACAGTTTTGGGTAGGGTGGTTAATAATCCTATGGTAGACACAGTAATTAGGATCATTAACTCTCCCTGCTTCTTCCAGTCGTTTAGACTCTGGCAGCTTTAACATCTTCTTACTCATGAGGAGATTGAAAATGGTTTTCGTATGCTCATCCTTGAAGGAGTATTGCTTTTGAGGCATGTGTGTCTGAGGAGGGGGCTTCGGAGAAGCCTTCGCGAGTTGTGGCGTATCAGTCACCATTGTCTCTTTCCCCTTATATCCTCGGGGTCGGGACCTGTGGTTGCTATCATTATTTCGCTTCTGTCTCTCCTTGCCTCCTTCTTCGAGTCTTTGCATGATTTTCTCAGCCTCTTCAGTTTGTAGGGTAAAATCCTTTCAAGTTGAGGACTTCATTGCTCCCATCCTGGCTAGAACCTTAGTCGATAAATTATATCGACAAGTTTCTACCAAGGTCTTTTCTGGCATCCCATGCGGCATCTGAGAGAATCATTCCAGAACTTTTTAATGAAGTCCCGAGTTGACTCTCCTTTCTTTTGTTTAGTAGCTAGAAGCGCTGGCATTGACACCTCTATGTCATCTTCATAGAACCTGGTCAGGAAAGATTTTTCTATGTCGCTCCATGAATTAATAGTTCCCGGTTCTAGCCTCCGGAACCACTCAAATGCTAGTCCTGTTAAGGTACTAACAAATACCCGCGTAATAATGGGATCGTTTCTGGCTACATGCCCAATCTACGACTTAAAATAGTAGAGGTACAGATTTGGCGATCCTTTACCCACAAAAGATTTGAGCTTCAATGGATTATAGCTTTCCGAAAATGGCACGCTTTCCCATTCCACAAGGTATGGTCTTACCACACCTGGCTCTTGTAGGTCACTCTTATTCATGAGGGCATTCAGTTGATTTTGGAAGCTTTCCATCCAAATAGCATTTGCGTTTCCTTCCTGATGTATGGCGCGATGATCATGATCTTCATGATGTCCTGCTTCTTCTTCGTCATTGTGAGGACCGTGACCTTCTTCTTCCGCTCTCTTTCCTTTGTTGGTTTTCGGACCATGAGGTGGTGAAGATGTATCTTTAAACCTAGTCTTTTCAAGTTCCAACAGAGCGTGCAACATGTCTTTAAGTTTGCTGATAGCGTTCTTTTGTTGCTGGATATTTTTGTCCTGTTCATCCATCCTTCGCATGAACTCCTCCGGGGTACTGTTCTGGGCTATGTACGTGGATGCAGAGTCTTCCAGGAATGAGTCAGATGTTTGGGAATCGGCCATAACAGATCTGGTCATATTTTCCTTATCGGAGGAAATTCCCGCCATCTGTCTGTAATATGTTGGTTCGCCGTCCTACTTCTGAGTCGAGTATTTTGGAAAACCCCTTGCTCTTTATTGAGTATGTTTTTCAGGCCTGGGGAGGGCTCTGGGTCGAAAGCAGCTCCTTCGGAGACTTTTTTCATCATATTGGATGATACCTCGGGGTATTCGGGCTTAGAAAACTCGAGCCTGTTTCATCGCCTCCTCTTCGCCAGTTGAGGTGAGGATGCTGATTGGGTTGATAGTCGATGAAACACCGACTGCCTGGTGTGCATTGAACAATGACATTATAATAATACTACATTGATCAGTCATTCGCAATGGCAGTGAGATGTCTGATATTCTTCCCTTTTCTTGTTCAGAAGTTCCCGAAGATCTCCCGCATCAGAACTTTTGGTAACAGCGTCATCTGCAAGAGATAGCCTTGGTACTATACCCCCTCTGAGAGCTTTCAGTGTAGGTTTTATGTTTGCAGAGATAGTCTTTGAGATAGGCGCACGTCTTCCGCGAACTTGAGGTTCGCGGGTTTCGCGATCTTCTTCAATCACATGATCATGCTTCCTCTCTGGAGCACGAGGGATGCGGATGTAGGTTCCGCGTTTATAGTCGTAAATAACTTTGGTGGTTTTACTCCGTTTTCTATGGGAAATGCGAGTAAATCCTTCTGCATCTTGGTCCTCTGCCACCTCATGTTTTGGCCTCCATAGTTGTACGATAGGCCTTTGTGTGAGTTGGTGGTTTCCTTTTATGGTCCTGCGATCGGCACGAGTTTTGCTTCTTCTTAGATTCCTTCTCGTTGTACGAGTGAGAGGAACAATCTTCTCTGCGTCATAGCCTTGCGGAGTAGATAGTGATCGCTTTCCCTTGTTGAACTGGAGGCCTTGGTCCACTTTGCTTGAAAGATCAGGAGTCTTAGCCAAGACTGGCTTTGAGCCCGATGTGGGCAAAGAAGAGGATTTCAGGCTGGTTTGATCCGTTAATTCCTCTGGTTGAGTTGTTGCTCTTGAATCTTTTCGGAGATTGACTCCTTAAAGACTTTGTGGCATCCCCGTAGGGAAGTACCGCTCTTGGATCCTGAAGAAATAAATTCTTCATACTTTTCTTGGTCGACCTAGATGGTGAGCGAGTTGACCAGGCTGCTAACCGGAATATTGTTGGATTGAGCTACCACCAGATCACCGGAGGTGATAGCTGTCCCCAGCGGAGTCGCCAATCTTCTGTCCACCATAAAATTGTAAATGATATTCTATTGAGAATTTTCAATAAAGAATTACAATTCAACGGTTTTCCGTTTACAGAAGATGAGGAAAATGGATTTCCTCTTTATTTAAAGCTGGGTTTTGAGGTAGCTGTGGAGGACGATCTTGCTCTCCGTTGACACTCTGCACAATATCTCTCAGTTGGCTAGAAGAATATAGGCTCTGGACTCTTGATCATAAGGGTAATTCTAGAAGAAGATAATTGATCCCTCCCCATTTTCGTGCCTTCTCCTTCGCTCCCCCGCCTTTTATAGGGGTTCTAGGGTAGCGTCCCGCCTTATTTTCTCGACCGTTAGCTCTCACTACTCGAGAAGTGCCGTCATATTCGTCAGGTGGTTGCTCCCACGATCAAAGTAATACCGCTGCATTCATTTGGCAGTTAGCTCCACGATCAGAGGTGGCAACTTTCTTGTTCGGGTCAGGTGATTTTGTATTAAACCCTTATCCAGAAGTTATGGGGAGTATCGCAAATCTCAGTTTTAAATTCGCGAACCTGTTCTGTCATCACTGGGTCGCGAACCTCAATCTTTTGGTTCGTGGATCTGTTGAGTTGTGGATCACCAACTCTAAATTCGCGGATCTGCTTTGTTTTCCAGAATTTTTTATCGACAAATAACTCTCTCTCTCTCTCTCTCTCTCTCTACTTGCAAGCTATCAAAGAATCAATTTCATATCCTTCTCCACATGGAGGAGGAGGAGAGTATTTATAGATAAAAATTGTCGGTCAAGAATCACAATCATGGTAGAGCTGGTATCCTTAGTTTTCTTATACATCTAGAAAGGAAAGTCTATGATAAATCATGATTAAAGAGAAATAGTATTCAATTAGAAGTTTGATTGAAAACTGGAACGATCATATGATAGATTCGTGATATTATCTTTGAACTAGACTTTAACTAGGCTATTCTGATTTAGAGTGGTAGAAAATTCTTATGGGCTTAACAAACTTGTTAGATTTTGTTTAATAAGCATTTTTCTTACGGACCTAGGCTGATCACTTTTTAGGGCAACAATAACCTCCCAGTCTTGAGTTCAGTCTAATGAGCTTTTGCACTGTAAGTGTCGATTTTTTTTCAATTCAGAATATGCAGTTAATTCACTCAGGTGATTTGATTCCTCATAAGGTAAGAGATCTTGCTGGAGTAAAAAGTATGCTTTTGATTCCTCTAATCGGAGAATGGGTGAGTTTTTAGAATCAATGATGATTCACGAAGTTTGTTATTAGCACTGCTCTTGGGTTTGACCATAGGTTGTCATCCGAAAGGTATTGGAAAGATGTCTTACTCGCCTTAAGGTCTTACAAATCTGAAAAATACCTTAGGAATTTATATTGTCATTAGTCGGAGGACTTAAGGTGAGTTGCTTGAAGGACTTACACATAGCACTAGGTTATTTCAGTCAAGTGGCGCTTGCATGAATGGAGTTCCTATGTTTACGATCTTTCATTAATGTTTATAGAATCTTGAATATACTGAGAACTTACTATCAACACAAAATCTCCTTTATCCATTTTAGTTAGGTATTACATAAGTGAAGGGTCTATGTTGGCATCTTTCAATAGAAATACATGGGAATCTAGCTTGTGTGTGTCAAATTGGTTCACTACGAATCAAATATTAAATAATTTTTCACCTATTTAAGCGATGAATCGTATAAATGGAAGTTTCATGTTGGCATTCTTCCATAAGCTGTTTGGTTGAGTCTGATGCCTGATGAGGACTTGCAACTTGATACTTGTTTAATTTATTGGCAAATCAAGTTAATTCTTGTCGTCGTTATCTTGCTTAACTATCTTAGGAATCGTTAGATAAATAATATTTAGTCTGGATTATTGCCTTGAAAAATGAATAACATTTTTTTGGACAGGTTCCTGAATCCAATGTTCTAAATGTTTGCACCACTTTACCTGATAATCTAAGTGGTTGTGATTCATTCTCGATATTCTAGATGCTGATTGTCATTTGTTTTTATGGGATAATGCTAGAACAAATATTGCTAAGAAGGCAGTTTATTGCGAGCAGCCTAGATATGATGCCAAGTAAGTGGCACTCATTGATCGAAGAAGATATCTTGACAGCTTCTTCTAAAGTCACATTTGTTCATGTATAAATCCTTATTTGGTCATTCAAAATAACTTTTTGCTATCTTTGCAATCTATTAGTAGATCTAGAGCTTCTTCTTCGTTCTCAAGTTCCATTCTCACTCTCTCAATATTCGGTTTGGGCATCTACTCTTTATTTACTCAAATTTTTCTTTGTTTTAGTACAAGATTTTCTGGTGTTTAGATTATTTTTTTTCCTTATTTTGTGCCTTATCCTCCTTTTATTTTGAGATTGTTCAAAGCATTTGAATCATATTTGTCTAGTAGGATAGATGATACTTGTGTAGTCTCCTTTGATAGATTAGCAAATATAATCACCCAGAGATGCTAGGTTGCTAAGGCAAACTTAATAAAGAACAAATCTAGTTACTTAATGGATGATACACTTGTCAAAATCTCTGACTTATTAAGTTGATTATTTTAGAAAGAAACCTCCATTTCCACATGGCACCGTAGTGTTGAATCTCGAGGAAAATAGTTCGATTTCTTAGCCCCCAAAGGAATTGATGGGGTACATACTTCATCGTCATGTACATACTAAAAAATAATAATAGGAGATCATGAATGGGCTCTATGATCTAACAATGATTCAAATTGAGATAGATAGAATGATGTATAAGGTTTGCTAAAGGTTGTGCAGCAACATCAATTTTAACATTCAGTTTGACCAATGATAGAGATCAAATTTAACATAAATTTTGACCACAATAGATCTAAGTAGAAATATTTCCACAAGAAGGAGTTGTAGAGCTCTAAATTTTCTTTTCAATGATGCTTAAATCACTATAATTAATTTTGGCATCAAAACTTATGGCCATTTTTCTGAAACGCAATGTAGTAAAATAGTATATGTGGCTATCACCTTAGAGCCACTGGTGATCCATCGATGGGTCCAATAATGGCTCATTGCATTGCTCCAGACAGAGAACTTTAGTCAGTGGAGCCACCAACGGAGCCACTAGTGGCCCCACATGTAGCTCTCTTAACATGGACTTCCAAATCTGAATTTGAGTGATTTTTAAACCCTGCTTTCGACCATTAATTTCTTATTTTTTTCATATCAAAGTAAGAAGATTGTTTTGGAATTTAAAATTTATTGGGACTATAATACACGATCATTTTTAACTTGAAAAAGGTTTAGAGGCCATCATATCAAATAAAAGAAAAGAGGATTATCAAGGTCATTCCTCGTCATCATCAAATTTCTCTTGCTCTTCAAGGTTGAAGAGTGATCTTCGCAGTTCAAAGTGCACTATTAATGAGAGGGACTTTATATCAAGTCGTTCCCAAATGAGGTTCCCAAAGGGGATTCTTATAGGGATTCTAAGAATGCATCTATCAATTAAAATGCTATAGAGTTATAAAGAATATGACCTTTATGTCAATAAAATCCCTCTTTTCTTCATCTATATAATCATAATTTCCAGCTGCTGTGTCCAATGGAGGTATATTTCATATCACGTTAAAACCATTGAAGATCAATTCATTAAAGAAGAATTTTCACATCCACCAATTACAGAAGTAACTAGAGTTGAATTATCATATATGAATTTTTTATTTTAAAGAGGTATGAAAAACATCTTGTTTATCAATAATACACTCACAGTTTACATAAGAGAGAGAAAACACTTTTTTATACAACTGTAATTACTATAAATGTGTAAGTAATTGCAATTATAGTTACAAAATTTTATAATTATAATTACAATCGAACAACAAAAATTACCTCTAACAGCAAATGGATCATTGTCACAAAAATAACATGAAAAAAAAAATGAAAACATTCTACAATTAATGTACCGAATATAACTACATTAGAGGTCATACTTAGAGTCTTATATGGTAGTAAGTGACAGGTGCCCTGAGTAGAAATGGAAATCGATGCCATGTTAGGATCAAAAGTTTGCACATGGCTCCTTGAACCACAAATTCTGGAATGATCATTGCATTTATACGAGATGATGAATCATATAGGTTGATATAGTCGTACTCCAAATCAGATAAGCAAATAAGCTGGTCCATGAGTTTAACAATCATACATTGAAAGGTAAACAGAAGGACAAATACCAAGAATCTTCATCATCTACAATAAGATCTACTTTGTTGTGAATAAAAGAGAGGGTTTTCATATCAAACTGATCAAGGTCAAGGTTTGCACAAAGCTCTTACTTGTATTTCTCCATCATCCATGAAACTCCACCTTCAAGTCTTGCAACGACAAAAAATCAAGAGCTTTCATGTCAAGCCATTAAGGAGAATGTTTATATTACTACAATGGAGTTCTCTTACTATATTAATACAACATCTCTATATATAGTAAGTAAACTGTTGAATTCATATATGTTGAACTTGAATCTTTAAGCCAATTCACTAGTTCAAAAATAAATGAATTAGGTGAATGGAAAATGGTTTCAAAGAGGAGTACATAGCAAAGGGAACAAAAAAGAGAACAAAAAAAATAGTCCCACATTGGCTAGAGGTTTGTTAGGATGTGGGTTTATATAGAGTTGTTTGTTCCATGGCTTTGTTTATGTAAGAAGAGGAGAAACCATGAGCACCACGGGTGGTGCTACGCACGCGCACGCGCACGCGCGTGTGCGAGGGCGAATGGGCGAATGGGCGCTTTAGTGGCGCACTTCGCACGTCCGCATCGTCGCGAGGAGCTGAGGAGCCTTTGATTTTTTGGTGCTATTGGATTCAGGTTACTTCTATTGGGTTTAGCTATTTGGATTCGACTCGCATCCGTTAAAGAGTCGTTATGATTTGTCCGTTGAGATCCAACGGTCGTCTGTTAACCATTGCTGTTAAACGGTCACAACCGTTAACAGCCAACCGTTGTGACCGTTTGCCCAGAAGCCTATAAATAGGCCTCTGTCCAGACCTTTTAAAGAATACAGTCTACAGAATTTTTCTTTTGTTCTTCCTTCTTCTGCAGACAGAAACTTGGTCTTTTGACAGAGTGTTTCTGTTTCCAGAAAAACTGTTCTTTCTAAATCAGTCCTGCATTGCACCATACATACATACAGAGAGTGTTCTTTAATCAGATTCGCTAGAGCATCAGGATTGCGGCTTCCTTCCTATTGCAGACCGGTCGTTGTATCCTGAGAGACCGACGCCCACTGTAATCCAAAAGCAAGCGGTGGAGGGCGAATCGATTTTAAGGAGATAGTTTCAACACTAGCCTCGATCTTTTTCCTGTCATCATCAGTTCTGTTATCTTCCTGTCTTCATCAAAACTTATGTTGAATGCAGGTTTTTCTTAATCCAGCAATCTTATTTATTCTGTTTAGGATAGTAAAATACTTAAACAGTTTAATAGTTTCTGCAAACAGTAATAGGAGTATTCTTCTAATTCAAATCTGGAAAATTCATAATTCTTATTCTCCAACTTTATTTCTGATTTTGAAACCTGTATATAATACAGAATTAATTTTATGCATGATTCAGTAGTAATTCTGTGTAGTAATTCTGTTAATTAAGCAAGTCTGCCCATATAATCTAAAACATTAGTTACTAGCAATTTATATATAAAAAATCCAACAATCTTAAAACCGATTTTATTTAGATTAGAATACTGTCGTGCAATTAATTAGAATTCTGTCATAATAGTATTCAATCTTAAAACCCGTAAATTTTTGTTTTAGATTAGAATACTGTTGTGCAATTAATTAGAACTCTGTTATAATAGTATACAATCTTTAAACTGATATTTTGTTTTAGATTAATTTCGAATACTATCCAATCACTAGTTATTTAAATTGCTTCTGGAAAAAGATAGTTAAATATGTTAAGAATTAGAGGAAGAAATATTTTTTTAGAAATCTTGTGGTTTGGAGTAAAGAATTGATTTCCAGTTTTGGAGTAAGAATTGATTTTCAGTTTTATTAGAAATTTAAAATTTGTTACAAAATATTAAGATAGATAAATTTAAATTTTCAGATGGCCACTGCATCTGATATGTCCACTGTGATAACTCCTGTCATGGTTACTCCAACTGTGTCTTCAAACCAGTATGAGAAACCAGAGAAGTTCAGCGGCTCAGATTTTAAGAGATGGCAACAGAAAATGTTGTCCTATCTCACTACACTAAATCTGGCCAAGTACTTGAAGGAGACTGTGCCGACTCTTGTTGAAGATGATCAACAATCAGTGAAGGCGGTTGATGCATTGAAACATGCGGACTTCTTGAGTAAGAATTATATCTTCAATGGATTGGACAATATACTGTATAATATATATAGTTCAATTGCTACTGCTAAGGAATTTTGGGAGTCCTTAAACAAAAAATATAATACAGAAGATGCCGGCTCTAAGAAATATATAGTCGGTAAGTTTCTGGATTATAAAATGGTTGATTCTAAAAATGTAATCAACCAAGTACAAGATCTTCAAGTGATCATTCATGAAATTCATGCTGAAGGTATGACTATTAGTGAATCATTTCAAGTGGCTGCAATTATTAAAAAATTGCCACCATCTTGGAAAGAATTCAGATATTACCTAAAGTATAAACAAAAAGAAATGACACTTGAAGATCTGATTGTACGTTTGAGAATTGAAGAAGACAACCGTCTTTCTGAAAAGAAAATTGGAAATCCATACAATGTTTCTAAAGCTAATGTTATGAAAAATTCCAATAAGTCTAATGACAGGAAGCGAAAGCACAATGGTGAAGACTCTAAGAGTGGTAACTCGAAGAGATTCAATGGCAAGTGCTACAATTGTGACAACCCTGGACATCGTGCAAAGGACTGCCGTGTGCGCAAGGCACAAGATTCTTTAAAGAAGAAGAAGAAGCGTCCTAATGCAAATTTGGCCGAAGAAGAAAATTTTTGTGCAAATGTAGATGTAAACTATACATATGTTGTCTCAGAGGTTAACCTAGTTGGTGGCAATTCTAAACAATGGTGGGTGGATACTGGGGCCACTCGCCATATCTGCGCCAACAAGTGGATGTTCTCTACATATGAACATGTGGAAGGAGAACTACTCTACATGGGTAACTCTGCAACCTCCAAGGTTGAAGGACGAGGAAACATTGTACTATAGATGACTTCGGGAAAAGAACTTACTCTTACTGATGTACTTCATGTTCCAGATGTTCGCAAGAATCTGGTTTCAAGATCAGTCTTGAGTAAGAAAGGGTTTAGGCTTGTATTTGAGTCTGATAAATTTGTACTTATAAAGAATGGTGTATATGTAGGCAGGGGGTATATGACAAATGGTCTGTTTAAAATAAATGTAATGACCATTGCCCCTAAAGTTAATAATAAAATTGATTCTTCTACTTATATGGCTGAGTCACCTTATATTTGGCATGGTAGATTAGAACATGTAAATTATTATACTTTGCAAAGATTAATAAATTTAAATATGTTGCCTAATTTTAATATAAACTTTGATGATAAATGTGAAACATGTGTTGAATAAAAAATGGCTAAACTTCCATTTCGTTCTATAGAACGTAGTACTGAACCTTTAGAATTAATTCATATAGATGTATGTTATTTAAAATCTGTTCAAACTAGAGGTGGAAAGAAATATTTTATTACGTTTATAGATGATTATACTAGATATTGTTATGTATATCTACTTAGAACAAAAGATGAGGCAATCGAAATATTTATACAATACAAAAATGAAGTTGAGAATCAACTTAGCAAAAATATAAAAATGCTAAGAAGTGATAGAGGTGGTGAATATGAGTCACTATTTGCACAAATTTGTGCAGAATATGGTATTATACATCAAACAACTGCTCCTTACACTCCACAGCAAAATGGAATTGCTGAGCGTAAGAACAGAACTTTAAAAGAAATGATAAATATCATATTAATAAGTTCTGGTTTACCCCAGAACATGTGGGGGGAAGCTCTGCTTTCTGCCAATTATGTTCTCAACAAAATACCCCAAAAGAAACTTGATAAAACACCTTATGAATTATGGACAGGTCGAGCACCTAGTTATAAATTCTTAAGAGTGTGGGAGTGTCTAGCTAAGGTTGCAATTCCTACTCCGAAAATGACTAAAATTAGACCTAAAACTATTGATTGTATATTCATTGGATATGCGCATAATAGCAGTGCTTATCGTTTCTTTGTTTTCAACTCTGATCATCCAGAGATACATAAGTACTCTATTATTGAATCTAGGAATGTCGTATTCTTTGAGAATGTGTTTCCTAGTAAAGAACATGAATCAAGTTCTCCGAAAAGGACTTGTGATGAAATTCTAAGAGATACAAAATCTGATTCTGTAAATAAAACTAATGAGGATGAATGTAGACGAAGCAAAAGGGCCAGAGTTACTAAAACATTTGGTCCGGATTTTCTAACATATCTATTAGAAAAGGAACCTCAAAGTTATAAAGAGGCTATGTCTACACCTGAAGCTCCTTTTTGGAAAGAAGCCGTAAATAGTGAAATTGAATCAATTATTCAAAATCACACCTGAGAACTTGTGGATCTTCCTCCGGGAACTAAACCATTAGGTTATAAATGGATCTTCAAGAGAAAGATAAAACCTGACGGGTCTATAGATAAATACAAAGCTAGACTTGTGGTAAAAGGCTATAGACAAAAGGAAGGTTTAGATTATTTTGATACATATTCACCTGTAACAAGAATAACATCCATAAGATTAATAATTGCTTTTGCAGCATTATATAATCTTGAGATTCATCAAATGGATGTAAAAACTGCGTTTTTAAATGGTGAATTAGATGAAGAAATTTATATGGAACAACCTGAAGGGCTTGTAATTCCAGGTAAAGAAAAGAAGGTGTGTAGACTTGTTAAGTCTCTTTATGGACTTAAACAAGCACCTAAACAATGGCATGAAAAATTTGACCAAGTTATGTTGTCAAATGGTTTTCGCTATAATGAATGTAATAAATGCGTATATGTAAAAGGTGATATGCATAACTATGTCATTGTATGTTTATATGTGGATGACATAATTATTACCGGAAGCACTGTTGCTCTAATTAAAAAGGTAAAAATTATGTTAACACGGAAACTTGATATAAAAGACTTAGGCATTGCAGATATTATTCTTGGTATTAAAATTTCCAAGACATCTGATGGATATATCTTATCACAATCACATTATGTCGAGAAAATACTCAAAAAATTTGATAAGGAAAATACTGATATAGCTAAGACACCTGTAGATATGAGTCTACATCTTACAAAGAATATAGGTGCTAGTATATCACAGTTAGAATATTCTCAGATCATTGGCAGTCTTATGTATTTAATGAACTGCACAAGACCTGATATAGCATACTCAGTAAGCAAACTGAGTAGATTTACAAGTAATCCAGGGGAGAACCACTGGAAAGCGATAGTTAGAGTACTCAAATATCTGAGATACACTACTAACTATGGGCTGCACTATACAAGATATCCAGCAGTGATTGAAAGATACACTGATGCTAACTGGATAATGGATTCTATAGACATCAAATCCACAAGTGAATATGTATTTACTATTGGAGGTGCAACCATCTCTTGGAAATCTTCTTAACAAACATGTATAGCCAGATCCACTATGGAATCTGAGTTTATAGCTTTAGATATAGCTGGAGAAGAAGCAGAATGGTTTCGAAACATTTTAGAAGATATTCCAATGTGGCCTAAACCTGTGTCAGCAATCTGCATCCATTGCGATAATCAATCAGCAATTGGAAGGGCACAGAATGTATTGTATAATGGAAAGTCACGACATATACGTCGTAGACATGATACTGTAAGACAGCTGCTTACAAACGGAATAATATCTCTTGATTATATAAAATCAAAAGATAATATTGCAGATCCATTAACAAAAGGCTTGACTAGAGATCAAGTATATAAGTTATCGAGGGGAATGGGATTACAGCCTACTAAAGAGTAACTCCATAATGGCAACCCAACCTAGCTGACTGGAGATCCCAAGATCTAGGTTCAAAGGGACAACCGAATTGTGGGGGAACTCGAAAGAATCACTGAGAAAAATATTTCCTATCTCATTTCTATGGTAAAATAGTGATTAAACTGCAATGTGTAAGGATAAGCTAAGTTTTTAATGATTCTTATATCTTAGAAATCTAAGTAGAGTATGACAGGATACTCTTGATAAGAGATCACCTATGGGAGTGAGAAGGGGCCGCTTATATGAGAATTATAAAGGCTAAGTTCTCTAAGAGCACTCACAGAATTACTAGGTTGTCCACGGCCAAAATGGACACAACATAGAATCTGATAAAGTTGAAAGAAGTCGTGTGAATATTATTGTCTTAGTTTACATCAAAAGCTGAACAGTTCAAAAACATCGTGTTCACTGGTTAGCAAGTAAACTCGATAATATTTCACTAGGGAAGGTTCAGAGCCAAAAGCCACCTCTCCCGATGCGGTAACTTTCTATTACACTCTCTGGTTATTTGCATTAGAGTCTAAGCTATTTCATTCATGTGGGGGATTGTTGAATTCATGTATGTTGAACTTGAATCTTTGAGCCAATTCACTAATTAAAAAATAAATGAATTAGGTGAATGGAAAATGGTTTCAAAGAGGAGTACATAACAAAGGGAACAAAAAAGGGAACAAGAAAAACTAGTCCCACATTGGCTAGAGATTTGTTAGGATGTGGGTTTATATAGAGTTGTTTGTTCCATGACTTTGTTTATGTAAGAAGAGGAGAAACCTTAAGCACCACGGGTGGTGCTACGCAACGCCCGCACGCGCACGCGCGTGTGCGAGGGCGAATGGGCATTTAGGGCGCATTGGGCGCTTTAGTGGTGCACTTGGCACTTTGATTTTTTGGTGCTATTGGATTCGGGTTACCTCTATTGGGTTCAGCTATTTGGATTCGACCCGCACCCATTAAAGAGTCGTTAAGATTTGTCCGTTGAGATCCAACGGTCGTCTGTTAACCGTTGCCGTTAAACGGTCACAACTGTTAACAGCCAACCGTTGTGACCGTTTGCCCAGAAGCCTATAAATAGGCCTCTGTCCAGACCTTTTAAATAATACAGTCTACAGAATTTTTCTTTTGTTCTTCTTTCTTCTGCAGACAGAAACTTGGTCTTTTGACAGAGAGTTTCTGTTTCCAGAAGAACTGTTCTTTCTAAATCAGTCCTGCATTGCACCATATATACATACAGAGAGTGTTCTTTAATCAGATTCGCTAGAGCATCAGGATTGCAGCTTCCTTCCTGTTGCAGACCGGTCGTTGTATCCTGAGAGACCGACGCCCACTGTAATCTAGAAGCAAACGGTGGAGGGCGAATCGGTTTTAAGGAGATAGTGTTCAACACTAGCCTCGATCTTCTTCCTATCATCATCAGTTCTGTCATCTTCCTGTCTTCATCAGAACTTCTGCTGAATACAGGTTTTTCTTAATCCAGTAATCTTTTTTATTCTGTTTAGGATAGTAAAATACTTAAACAGTTTAATAGTTTCTGCAAACAGTAATAGGAGTATTTTTCTAATTCAAATCTGGAAAATTCATAATTCTTATTCTCCAACTTTATTTCTGATTTTGAAACCTGTATATAATACAAAATTAATTTTATGCATGATTACAGTAGTAATTCTGTGTAGTAATTCTGTTAATTAAGCAAGTCTGCCCATATAATCTAAAACATTAGTTACTAGCAATTTATATATAATAAAATCCAACATAAACTACCTTCTACTTGTTTTTCACAATCACCACTTCAAGATACTTGTCAGATTGCCAAAAAAGATAAAAAGGATCGCTCTGATTAGGACTTTACTCTTGCATAATCCCAGATTTAATATGAACATTGTGATTTTATTGGGTCATATTGAACTATATTTTATATGTGAGAGTAGAAGTCTGAATTCTTTCTCTTTTATTTAGTCCATTTTATAAAGTTGTCACCTTTTCCACTATTTTATTTGTTTTAAATTTCTACCCGAAACACCTCAGACTGGATCTTAGCTTTCCTTTGTGTTGTTTTCTTGTTGAGATTCTTGAGTAATACGGGATTGGATTGAATCAATTAATTAACCCCTAATGTAGTTTGGATAGTTATCGCTTTCTTTATTTTAAGCAACCCTTCCTCCTTCATAGCCACTACTAATTAGCTTTTCAATTTTTCATGTAATAGCAAATCAACTATTATTGCAAGCACTCATGGTCTTGGTTTGGTGGGTCATCCAAATAATATAGAATGGAGAGATAGGTTTGTCTTCCTAGAGGTAGTATCAAACTTTTGAGAGAAGTTTTGTACCGGAGGTTGAGGAAGTCGCCGGTAGTTGGTTAGCTAACTTTGACTTCTTGGCCAGTTGATGAGGATAGGTCGGCACTACTCAAGGATAGGTCGGCACTACTCATGGTTGATTGGGACGATAATGGTGGGGATGAGTTCGTGAGCTGAAGATGGGTTTTAAAGACATGTCTCAGTGTAATTAACTCGGCTAATGTGTCGAAGGTGGTGGCAAATAATTATTACTCCCCCCCGCCCCAGCATATCATGATCCTCTAGCGAAGTTGGACATATCATGCTGCTTCAAGATGATTGGGGTCTTGTCTTCCAGGTTAGTTGACCTCGTCAATTCTCTTCATGTTAAATTTTATAAACAAAAGGAGGAGGTAAATATATAGAGCCCATGAGAGTGCAAAAAGGTAGAGGAGGAGTGCGACTTGGCCAAGAGAGAGGACGCTTGCGGATGATGAGGGGCTTGTCCAAGCTATTAATTAAGAAGAGGATGGTCGAATGCTTGGGATGCT
>JAYEPQ010000016.1:19188297-19303297 GCA_036321105.1 Dracaena cambodiana | reverse complement strand
TCTTTCTTTTCTTATCTAGAGTAATTTGCATTCTAAAAAAATTATTTTGCCTTCTCATGTCCTTAATAGAGAATCTCTCCGCCAATTTCCTTTTCAGATTATTGATTTTCTTCATATATGTACCTGCCACAAGTATATCATCTGCATACAAAGTAAGTATAATAAAGTTACCGTCCTTAATTTTTTGTAGATATACACAATGATCTGAATTGCATCTGGCGAAATTCGAATCTAATATAAACTTGTTGAACTTCAAGTACCATTACCTCGGCACCTGTTTCAACCCATACAAACTTCTTTTCAGTCAACATACTAAATTCTCCTTTTCTTTAATTTCATATCCCTCCGGCTGTTCCATGTATATTTCCTCCTCCAAATCACCATGAAGGAAAGCAGTTTTCACATCGAGCTGCACTAAATACAATCTTTTCACAACCACAATACTTAATATTATTCTGATAGAAATCATCTTGACAACATGTGCAAATAATTCATTGAAATCAATACCTTTTCTCTGACCATATCCTTTCACCAAAAGTCTAGCCTTGAACCTTTGTGTCTCTCCTGCATCATGTTTCACCCTGTATACCCACTTGTTATGCAATATTTTTATCTTTTCCGGTCGCTTCACCAATTCCCATGTATGATTCTCCTCTAAAGAAGACATCTCATCACGCATGGCTTGCTCCCACTTAAGACGAAACTTATGCTGCATAGCCTCTTGGTAACTCTCTGGTTCACCTGTATCAGTATACAAAATATGATATAAAGGAAGACAAAGTTTTGTGGTTGGCTTCATTATCCTCGTGCTCCTCCTAAAAGTGGGAATACTCTCTGATGAAGTACTGGAACCATCTACTTCAGTCAGTGACTCTCTCTCCTGTTCGGCCTCTTCTGAAACTTGTGTATTCTCAGATGTAGCCATTTCTTCCCTTTCAGATGTAGGTATTTCTTTCTTTCTTTTATCTATGAGATCCATCCCATCCTGTAGCTCATCCAGCTCCAAGTGCTCTTTCTTAACTGTTTTCTCACTCTTATTCTCCATTTGGTCTTTATACAAACAATCCTCATTGAATACTACATCTTTGCTACGAATCACCTTGTTATGCTTATAATCCCACAAGCGATAACCATATTCGTCGCCACCGTATCCAATAAGTACACACTTCTGAGATTTAGAATCAAGCTTCTTTCTTATCTTATGATCCACATGTGTATATGCTATACAACCCGATACTTTGAAGAATGAATAATTCACAGTCTTACCAGACCACAACTCCTTTGGAATTCCTCTATTTAAAACACTAGCTTGACTCTTGTTGATCAGATAGACTGCCCTATCTACAGCAGCTCCCTAAAGTTACAAAGGCAAACCTGCATGTAGTCTCATACTCCAAGCTCGCTCCAAAATGGTTCTATTCATTCTCTCAGCCACGCCATTCTGCTACGGTGTTCTCGGTACAGTCTTTACTCTCCTGATCCCGTGGTAGAGCAATAGTCATCGAACTCTCTATTGTAAAATTTCCCATCATTGTCTGACAATAGACATTTCACCTTCAAACCTGCTTCATTCTCAACAAGAACTTTGCATACCTTGAAGATCTTGAAAATATCGGATTTCTACTTAAGTATAAACACCCATGTTTTCCTACTTGCATCATCTATGAAAGTAACAAAATAAAAATTACCTCCAAGAGACTTCACCGAAGAAGACCCCCATACATCTGTATGCACCAACTCCATTCTCTCAGTTTTTTTCAATCAAAGTTAGTATTTTTCATATCTGTCAACTTACCTCTGGATTGCAATACCCTCATGCCGCTCTTACTCAAGTGACCGAATCTTTGATGCCATAAGGTAACCTTCTCATTGTTCACGATAGTAAAAAAAACAACGCGATCCACCAAGTTTGAAAGTAAATATAGGGTTCCCACTCTCTCACCCTTGACTACTACCATTACTCCTTTGCTAATCTTCCACTATTTCTTCTCATATGAGATTTGATAACCCTCGCCATCTAGCTTGCTAATAGATATCAAATTCTTTTTCAAATCTGGTATGTGCCTGACCTATTGTAAAAACAACTTCCCACCATTGTGTAATTTCAACTGAATTGTCCCTTTACCTACAATCTTACATTCCTGCCCGTTACCAACAGTCACATGCCCAAAATCACCTTGGACATAATTCTCAAACCATTCTCTGCGAGCAATGCAATGGAACGAAGCCCCTGAATCTACAAACCACAGATCTGACCTTGATTCTGTATAAGCAGACAAGCACAAGTCATCATACTCTTCACTTGGATTCACCACATTCGCTCCTTTCTTATCTTTGTTTGGACAATCTTTCTTCATATGACCCTCTGTTCTACATTTTCAACACACTAATTTGTTCTTGAACTTTCCCTTAGATTTTAATTTTCCTCTTTACTTCGACTCCTTACTTAAACTTCTACCTCTTTCCTTCCTTCTATCATTATCAACATACAGAGCAGTACTTGTAGAAACTGTGCTCTCACCATACTCTTTTTCATCAATTCATCATTCATGATTGTATTCACAATATCATCAAATTTAAGAGCAGTATTGAAAGCACTGCTGATGGCTATAACAACATTGCTCCACTATCCAGTAACGAACACATAAACATCAAAGTTTAATGTCATCAGTAAAGACAAAATATAAGGATTTAAATTGTGCCCATAATGTGTTAAATTCGTTCAAATGGTTAACAATTGAACTATCAGAAGGCATGCTCAAGTTGAACAATTTTTTTATTAGAAACAGTCTATTTGAAACAGACAGCTTCTCATAAAATTTAGCCAACACTGACATCAAATCTGAAGTGGTTTTCTCCTTGGAGATATTGAACACAACCTGTTTTGTCAGGCACAATTGAATCTGCGCCAAAACTCTCCTGTTCAACAATTCCCACTCCTCATCAGTCATCTTTTCTGGCTTTTCTCCAAATAGTGGTTGATATAAATTTTTTTGATATAAATAATTTTTCATCTACAACTTCCACCATTGGAAATTTGTCCCATCAAAATTTTTAATTTTTCCCTTCCTATCTTCCGCCATAACTCCCACTCAAATCAACACCGATCTGAGTGAAATCTGACAAGAACCAGGGTTCTGATACCAATTATTAGTAAAAATAGCTGAATTAAACTAATTCAACAACCAGCGGAATCAAATAGTTAACCGAAGAGAAAAATAGTATAGACAGAGAACACGTAGATTTAACGTGGTTTGGTAATGTGCCTACATCTACGGGGACACGATCGAAAACTTTCACTATATCAAAAGAGATTACAATAATCTAGTCTCAACCACAGGAGAGAATACAATGGAATTACACAAGATACAAGATCAAACCTCAACCTCAAAAGGAATAAAATAATCTTGTACCTGTGCTACAGCTGCTGCCCTTTTCCTATTGCTTTAGCCACAAAAGAAACCCCTCAGCCAAAAACAATTAGCAGCACCACCACCTAATTGTTTTCCCTTCCGCCAAAAATTATTAGCCACTGCCCTTTAATTCCTCCCTTCGGCCGAACCAAGCAGCACACACAGAACAATTATTTTCCTCTCTCTCTGGCCAAAAACAGCAGCCGTCCCTCTTTTTTTTTTGTTTCTATCGGCCAATTCAAACCCTAGCCACACACCCCATACACACACACACACACACACACACACACACACACACACATATATATATATATATATATATATATATATATATATATATATATATATATATATATATATATATATATATATATATATCATAACGGGTTTGGGTGAGTTTTGGATCCGTTTCGACAAACCGAAACCCGCTGCGGTAATAGGAGTCCATTAGCAACAGATTCCATATGGGCTCTCCGGCCAGTTGCTGTTAACTTTCAATTATTTCTATCTTTTCTGGTGACTTTTGTTTCTTCTTAGGACCAAGTTGCGTTGTGAGAGTGATCATGTTTTAACCCTCTGGCTTTAGTATCTAGCAATCTTTTGTTGATGGACAACTTACTTAATAAATACAGTATTTCATACATCATTGCTCAAATCCATGTTAGCTTGGAGGCCCTCTTCATTAGTGCTGGGATTGAAGTATTTGTTCGTCGCAAAAGTTTTGCTTCCTTCCATTGAATACAACTTAGATTACAATGAAAGTGAACAAGAAAAAGAAAGAACAAATGAGAGGATTTTATATTTCAATCGCTCTCTTTTACAATAATAGTGTGGGATCTTGGCGATAGGATCTATCGAGCAGCTCCTTTGGACGATCGAACGTCGAACTCTTCTCTCTTGAAGGTGGCGGCCGACTGTAGACGATCTTCTCTGGTCTTTCATGAACTCAAGGCTCTATGCGTAACTTAAATTCTCCAAGAAGAAAAGAAAAACCCGAAAACCGAAAAAAAAGACCCTAGGGCTTTCCCAAGAGGGTATTTATAGCCTTAGGATGATTTGAGAGTTTCTATCTAAATAGAATTCGTTCTCATCGATGATTCCAATCAAATATCTTAGTTTTGATTTAAATCTCTTGATTTAGAATTCCGATCGGACTTAATTTGGGTATTTGGATAAGCCCAAATCATAATCTCAATCAATTTGAGATTCTGCTTATCTGCTCACGCGGAGTTAATCTCTAAAACGCGGAGCTAAAGAACCAGAATGCGGAACTAACGCGGAGCTATTGAATAGCTCCGCGTTTTGTTCAAACGCGAGGCTAAAGTAGCCAAACGCGGGTTGCGGAGTTAGCTCCCTGTTCTGTTGTGGAAAATCCTTTTAACTTAGAAATTTTCACTGACAACAGAACCCCCTCCAAAGTTTTCAAAATGGCTTAGAACTTAGCAAATTTTGAAATACTTTGGATTTTTAAACGCAGAGTTAAAATGCCAAGTTTATCTCGCGTTTTGTTCACTTGCGCGGAGCTAAATAGCTTCGCTTTTTGGCAAGTAACTGCTCATTAATTATGCAGTCATTACTTAGTAATTACCCAGTAATTAATCCTGCTCTGACTTTCGCGCCGAATACCAAGATGCAGATCATTTAAATAGAGCCTCAAGCTCTTCTTCTTCTTCATTTTATCTGAAGAATTTCAAGAGCTTAGAGCTCAGGCGACTCAGGCGAATCGGTCTGAAGGAATAATCTTCAACCGAACTTCCTTCGACTTTCCAAAGGCTTTTCATCACTAGGATGTCATCTAAGAAGAGTACGGCATCGCGCGCCTCCTCACCATCGGCGGCCGGTACTAGCAGCGACGGCAGCGGCCGAGGCAGTGGCCACAATAGCGAGCCAATCCATGCTGCACCAATTGAAGGTAGAAATTCTTAATTTTCAGACTCCTTAGATCAACTTTGGAGTGTTTTGGCTTGGTTTTATCCAACCAACCAATTTTGAACCGGCGAGATCGCCGTTCTCCAGCCGTAAGGCTTGGGAAGAAAGGAGAAGACAGAGAAAAAAACTCTGGTCTTCTTCTACGCGAAGTTATCGCATTATCCTTGCGTTCGTAACGCAGGGCTATCTTGACTAGCAGTCGTGTTTCAATCGCGAGGCTATTTTGGCTAGCTTTCGCGTTTTAACGCGAGGCTATTTTGACTAGCAATTGCGTTTTAACGCAAAGCTATTTTGACTAGCAGTCGTGTTTTAACGCGAAGCTATTTTGACTAGCTACGCGCGAGGTTATTTTTAGCTCCGTGTTTTTATACTTAGAAGATCTTTCGAGTTTTCTCTAACTCTTGATTCTTCTTTTACAACGAAGTACTTGGACCAAATCCTTTTTGAAGAGGAGTGCATGTGGCTCTACCAGTCTTCATCTGCAAAAGTAACTCTAACAAAGCCAGAAGTATATGCTTTACAACATAGTTGCAGGTTTCAAGCTCTGACTCGAAAAGATAAACTTTTGAAGGAGTTACAAGAACTCTGCGGCAGCCCATTAAGTTTTTTTGAGGACCATTTCTATTAAATGACAATCTCTGTCGCTTTCCAAAGCGATAGAGATGATTATACAAGGGCTTGTAGCATGTCGAATCCAACTTGTGCATATTCATTAGGATTCTTATAGCAGTATCTTCAGATGATCCACTAAAAACTTTAAACAGATCATAGTTGACATTTGCAGAGGAGATCTTTTGTATGTGAACCAGGAAATTTCAACACCCCATGGAAGAGACTTGTTGTCGGGTTATTGATGAGTCGATGAATAGGTTGAAGCTTTCGGGAGAACTATAACTCCCTCTTCTTCTATAACCTTTTTCTTCATGAATAAAGATAATTCTTTTTCTCTTTATCTGTTGGCTTCAAAATTTTGCTTGCTCAACAAATAAATAACTTATTGTTTTGGTACAATAATCTAAGGCTCATTTGCGTAATTTAGATTATTAATACCTGAAATGATCGGCTAAGAATCATCTTAACTTAGACATAGGCGCTTAATTGTACATGTCTTAGTTTTAATGGAGGCAATTCAAGGCTCAGATGCGTAACTTGAACTGTACATACCAAGATAATCAAGTGATGATTATCAGATTTTGGCATAGGCGCTTGATCACGCTTGCCAAGTCCAAACTTCATAGAAACGCGTAGCTAAAATACCAAGTTAGCTTCGCATTTTGCATAGTGGCGCGGAACTAATAACTTCGCGTTTCTCATCACCACGCGAAGTTAACAACTTCGCATTTTGGGAGCTACTGATTATTAGCTGCTCCAATTTTCGCGCCTAATACCAAGAGGCAGTTTTCTTCATTTAAATGGAGTTTTAACTCCTTTTCTTCTTCACTCATCTGAAGAATTTTCAAGAACTCCGACGACTAGAGCTCAGGCGATTCAGGTGATCAGGCGACCCGATCGATTTCTCCAAGCATTTCATCGATTTCTCTCCGAAATTTCGAGATCAATGGCACCCAAGACTCCCGCTTCCTCTCGCGCATCCTCGCCGTCGGCGCTGGCGCAAGCAGCGGCGGCAGCGGCGAGCCAGTCCACGCCTCGCCTATCGGAGGTAAGAACCTCACTTTTGGGGCTTTCAAGAACATTTTTAAAGTGATTTGGCTCAGTTTTAACCGGCCAATCATCTTTTTTATCGGCGAGATCGCCGTACTCCGGCCAAATGGATTGGAGAAGAAGGAAAAGATTCTTGATCTTCCTCCATGCAAAACTATTGCGTTATCTCCACATTTTAAATGCGAAGTTGTTTTGGCTAACTATTGCGTTAGGACGCGAGGTTAGAATTTTAGTTTCGTGTTTGTAAAGTTATTTTATCATCCTCGCGTTTTACCAAAACGCGAGGCTATCTTCTTAACTTTGCACGGTGTTATCCCTAGCTCCTTGTTTTCATACTTAGAAAATTTTTCTGATTTGTAGAAATTTTCCTAATTCTTAATTCCTCTTTTGTAGTTGGCTATTCAGTGGATCCAATCTCCCAAGGGCATCATTTTGGCTATGGTGGGGGTGCAGACTCAGTCACCCAATTTTGCTTCACCACTGTTTTTGCTGCGTACAAGCCGGGCTTGAGAGAGCGCAGGGAGAAGCTAATCAGATACAACCCTGCTACTGCACGGGAGATCATTACGGATGCTCCCTTTGAAGCCACAAATCGGGAGGCGTTGGAGAAGCCGGGGTTCCTCTTTGGAGATGCTATAGAGCACTCGGATAAGGTCCTCTTTAGAGAGGAGGGCAAATGGCTGTACCAGGCCGGGGATCTGCTCATGTTTCTACCTTACATGGAGCGTAGCTACCCCTTGGTGTATCTCCAGAGGTTATCTTCCCATCGCGAGTTGGAATTTGAACTCACTCGTGAGTATGATAGCATTGCGACCGGCAAATTCGGCGCGAGTGGGGCCTTTCAAGACGATCCCCCCAGATGTATTACGGGACTCCTCCCAGGCAGAGTCACCAAAGAGCACCCTGTTGGTGAAGTCCCAATTTGTACTAAGACTTTCCTTAGCGAATTCTTGGTCAAGGGTGGTCAGTACCCTGCCAAAGACTTTAGAATGCTTGGATGGGTCCACTCTTCAGGCAACATGTGGTGGTTCAGACTTGTCAAATACATACTGGATACCCATGAGCAAACCCTAAAGGAAATTGGCTTGTACAAAGCCATTAGAAATGTCCAGTTTGGCTTGCCTCAAAATGCATTCTACTTATTCTGCCTGCTGGAGATGTATAACCCTGAGACCGGCACCTTCTTCACACCAGTGGGTGAGCTTGGATTCGCTCTCTATGAGATGTTTGAAGTGTCTGGTTTATCAATGGGCGAAGTTCCTTTTGAGGAATATATCCCAACTGCTGAAGAATTGAAGATGCTGAAAGCGAGGGATGAGCACATCTACTAGACTTACTGGGAAATGATGTGTCACTATCATATTTGTGCCGACTTGGCTGGAGTAAGGAACTAGGGAATTGGCCATAAGAAGTTGACAGACTATCTCTTCATTAATCTGAAGGAGAGTCTTCCTATGGTTCATGGATGCCCTTCCATTAGTATTGAAGAAGTGAAGGAGCGTATCTCCAGCTTAGAAGCCACCTCATACACGACCAAATCAAATGAAGAAGGATTTGGTCCGGGCACGGTCTTTGAGAGCTTCCACTACCAGGCACAGTTCCCAATTTCAGATAGGGGTCTGCTTGCGGGATTTCTGATGCTTTGGTTAAAGAGATGTGTTGTCCCTTCTCTTCCCAAGGAGGCCATTGCCAAGAATGTCGTCTATCCAGCCGTTCTATTGTCTTATGGTCGACCGTTCAGATTATTACCAACAATGGTTGCCAACCTCCAAAGTTGGATCCGGGCACTTTGCAACAGCTTCATGCCAGCAAAGAAGAATAAAGGCAATGCTGGGAAGGGTAAAGCGGCCAAAGAAGCTGCCACGGTGAAGACACCGAACCCCAGGGTAGAGATGCCCTATACGTATTTAATGGCGTGGCTAGTAATGCACTGCCCTTCGCTGATTAGTGCTGCGGATTTCAACCCAACTGACAAGCCGTACTTCGTAGAGAAGTATTAGCGTTATGTCTGGAAAAGCAATTACATGTCTCAAATCCACAGAACACTCCATCATCATCAGAATTATGAGATCTTCCGCTGCTTCTCAGACTTCCCTGGGGGAGAGTATGGATCAAAATTTAAAGATATTTTGGGAGCAGACCAGTTCACCACTTTATCTTCAGGGGTCTTCTGGTGGTTACTGAATATTCGCCCCGGACACTTGGTGTATAGGCAAGACACCATGTGCTATGTAGAGCCGCATATCCCGAGCAGATTTGCTCGTCAATTTGGATATACGCAGCTTTATATAGGAAATCCGAACAAAAAGTTAGCGTACGAGGGGAATCTGTACGCAGGGGCACGGGGCTGTTTCCATTTTGTTGCTGGAGGAACCGGAGTGGAATTTATGCTACCCTTGAAATCACCAGAGCTCAGCATGGCGTTAAGCTTCTGCACATGGTACGGCGTTGCTAATGCTGAAGTGCCTAACTTCTCCATCAACCGCAGCTGCTGCAAGGAGATAGAGATCTTCTATGCTAGCCGCAAGGGGGCTAAAAGAGTGAGAGTAAAGGGAATGGACGAATTCCATTGCACGGCGGTCAATCCTTCAGATGTTGATGACTCTGATAATGATGAGGATGACGCTGATGCTGGCAGTGCTGCTCAAGACTTGGTTCCGCGTCCCCGGAGTCCAATTGTCAAACGCCGTCGACTTGCAAGAGGCAAACTGGCGAAGAAGAAGCAGAAGTTAGCCCCGGGGACCCTCTTAGTCTCTCAAGAGGCGGCGGCTAAGTTTGCTTCAGATTTGTTGGCTTCAAATCTGCCTCCGGTGCTGGCAGAGGAGAGTAGACCTGCTGAAGCCCCAAGTGCTGTTGAGGTCCCAACTCCCCCAACCGCAGAATCAGTTGAACACTTCGCGACGCAACCTCTGGGTAGCGAAACGGGTGCGCTTCTGGAAACAGCGATGGCTCCCCCTTCAAGTCCGACAACTGGACTTGTATCTCCTGGTACGGGTTCTATATTTTATTCTTTGTCCATTTATTCACTTCATCATTATATGTAACACTACTTGTTTGCTTTTTTGCAGGTGGTCACCCCCACTCGCCGATGCATTCGACTACCAGGGGAGAGTCTGAGGAGAGGGTGGATTATTCGGGCACCACTGGCTCAGCGGGTGGATTAGGTAGTTCTGCCAATGAATTTGACGCAGACTACTTCACGACAACTCCTCCCTCTGTTCCTTCTTCAGCTCCCCCTATCGATGAACTCGGGAGTGATGATAGAACAGAGATAGTTGTTGCGGCCGCAGCGAAAGAGGCTACGCCTTCCCCAAGTCTGCCATCTCCAACCCCGGGGTCTGCTCTGAAGAAACTTTTCCAGTGGTTGTCGGTGTGCTTTCTGTTCCTCAGCCAACAATATTAATATTATGGCTGTTGAAGCGTTGGTAACTCCTCCAGCGCCAAGTGCTGCGCCAGTGGGAGGTGAAGAAAATTTGAAGTTCTCATTTGAAGCCACTTCTGTCACGGGAGGAATTTCGGGTGAAGACACACCATCATCTACCCCAGCTAGTTGCGCTGCCCGAGTGATCTGTATTAATGATGCTTCTCCTCGGGTTCCAAGTTCCTCCAAGTCTATGCTAGCTTTACTGGCCCCGCATGTTATGAATTTGGTACAGGGACGGGCTTCTTCTTCCTCTACCCCGACGGACACCGTTCCTCCCCTAGCGATATCTTCCTTAGCACTGCCTGCTCTAAACACAGACACTGTGGACCCTCTTGAAGAATTCTTCAACCACAGTGTAAATGACTTTTTGCGGTTGCTAAGGAGATGTATCGGGATGATCCTGGACGGAAGAGATTTCTTTAATGTTGGACGTCCAATGTTGTCCAGTTATCTGGATAATATTGAAATGATTGGGGGACGTGACCGAGCAGCTCCCTATCGAGCCCGCCTTGAAGCCCTAGAAGAGCAGGTGAATACGCTAAACACAATTCGCCAAGCGGATGTGGGAGCGATCACCGAAATTGAAGCGGCACGTCTCTGGGTAGAATTAGTGGCTCGTTAAGAGGAGTTAAAGCGCCAAGAGGAAGTCTGGTCTCGGGAGTTGGCAGAACTACGAGCCAGTCAAGAATCAATCCTCAGGGGGTTAGAGATGGCGGATTTTGAAATTGAGGGGAGTCAGGTCGCCATCCTTAGAGCCATACAGACCATTGCCAAGGCTCGAGCCATTTTGGAAGCCAATGAGTCTAAACTAGGGGAATCCGTTAAGAAACGGGAAGAGTTGCTCCTCCAACAAAGACAACTTGAACAAGAAGGCGCAATAAGAAGTCGCACTATTGAGGACTCTCGCCAGCAGTTGGTCCAGCAACTGGCGATAAGCGATGATGACTTACGCCGGCAGGCTCAACACTCTGTGGAGGAGACTCGTCGTCGAGTAATTGACGAGGCGACGAATAAGTTGAGGCTTTTAGAAGATCCATAACTTTGTTCTATTCTTTTATTTTTTATTCTTTTTGTAATAAGAACTTGTAATAAAAGAGAGAACTTTTTGTAACTTCATTTTTCGTTGATGAATAAAGGTAATCTTTTCAATTCTTTTACCTGTTGGCTACCAAGTTTGTTTGCACAATAGATAACTTGTCATCAAAATGATTTAGTTGTTTAGATAAAACAGTCCAAGGCTCATCTGCGTAACTTAGACTATAATACCGAGGTAATCGGGTCAGGATCACCAAATTTCGGCAGAGGCGCCTAATTGCGCATGCCTAGAATTTGATTGGAGGTGGTTCAAGGCTCTCATGCGTAACTTGAACTGGGCATACCAAGATGACCTGGTCAGATCATCAGATCTTGGCAGAGGCGCCTGATTGCGCATGCCTGGTAAGAAAGAAGTTCAAGTGCTCATCTGCGTAACTTGAACAAATGGAGGCGGTTCAAGGCTCTCATGCGTAACTTGAACTGGACACACCAAGATGATCGGGTTAGGATTCATCAAATTTTGGCAGAGACGCCTAATTGTGCATGCCTGGTTAGAAAGAAGTTCATGTGCTCATCTGCGTAACTTTAACAAATGGAGGCGGTTATACTCCTTGGGATCTGAACCAGATGTGACAGTTACTCTGTCATCATTCTGGTTTAGTTTAAACATAGTATTTCTTCAGGCCGTTGATCGGCATCATCATTCTATCGCCGTTCTGATTCATTAAGCGATAGGCTCCACTAGAATATACCGTCTCCACAACGAACGGTCCCTTCCACTTGGGTTCAAATTTACCCTTAGTCGTGTGGGTTAGAATCATTGGCCTTTTAATAGCCAGAACCAAGTCTCCTTGTTTAAAGGTCCTTGGTTTAACGTTCTTATTGAACGTTTTCGAGATTCGGGCTTGATGCAACTCAATTTGTTGTTGGGCCCTGAGACGTTTTTCATCTAACGCCTCTAGTTCTTGCAATCTTTGTTGATGGCGCTCTTCTGTCGTCATCTTTGTGGCTAAGGCCACTCTCAAAGATGGTATCTGGATTTCAAGAGGCAAGACGGCCTCACTTCCATAAACCAAGGAGAACGGGGTAGTTTTTGTCGGGGTGCGAACGGTGGTGCGATAAGCCCACAAACACTCTCCCAGCTTTTAATCCCAGTCCCTTTTGTTAGAAGAGACAAACTTCCGAAGGAGTTTAATGATTGTCTTGTTAAAAGCTTCAGCTAACCCATTAGCCACGGGGTTATATGGCGTTGAAGCAATATCTTTGATTATGAACTTATCACAAAATCTTGAAAATCCCTATCTGATGAATTGCGGTCCATTATCATGAATAATCCTTCGGGGGACACCAAAACGGTAAATGACATGATGCTTGATGAACTTAATCATGTCTGTCATTTTCACCTCTCTCATGGGCACGGCTTCGACCCATCTTGAAAAATAATTGGTTATTGCAAGAATAAACCGATGTCCTCTGGATGACGGGGGAGTTATTGGCCCCACAATATCCATCCCCATGTCTCAAATGGCCAACTAGCAACGGTACTGTGCAAGTATTCCGGGGGTTGATGAATAAAATTGGCATGCACTTGGCATGCATGGCATCGTTTAGCGTATGCCATTACCTCTGTAATCACTTCGGCCAGTAATATCCCAGCCTTCTTATGCGGTCTCCGAATTTTGGACCGGGCTGATGAGCTCCACATACTCCATCATGTGTTTTCCTCAACACTTCCTCTGCTTCTGTTTTTGATATGCAGCGCAGTAGGAGACCATCTCTTGACTTTCTGTACAAAGTTTGAAGTGTACGGTCAAAGTAGAATCTCGGGGCCTTCCTCTTTATCGAGGCAGCCTCCTTTGGATTCTCTGGTAGTATCCCATGTAGGGCGTAATCTACAAATAGAAATCGCCAATCTCAGGGTTCCAGTATTAGACCTGTCTGGCATACCTTTTCGGTTTGGGATACCGTGTCTGGGTGGAAGAGTTCTCTGCTACCAATGGTAATGCTTTTAGCTTCACCTGGTGGGATTGCCATTGTTGCAGCTAACGCAGTAAGAGCATCTGCATAGACGTTTTCATTCCGAGATATATGATATATATAAAATTATTCAAAATATCCCGCTAGCTCAATAGCTAGCTGATGATAGGGGATGAGGGCTTCATGTCTGACTTTATACTCACCCGTCATCTGGTTAACGATGAGCTTAGAGTCTCCATATGCCTCTAGATAGTTCACCCCCAGTTGCAGAGTCATTTTCAAGCCGATAATGAGCGCGTTCTACTCTGCCACATTATTCGTGCACGGTTCTGTTAATGAGTAACCGTTAGGTAATATATGTTTATGCGGGGATATTAGCACAACCCCCACTCCAGCAGCAGATCGTCTGGCAGCACCATCAAAGAACATTTGCCATGGTTGTTCTTTACTAACTGTGTTGACCTCTGACGTCTGTTTGGAATTGGACCAAATTGGATGGTCTGCAAGGAAATCGGCAATCGCCTGTCCCTTCATGGCTTTTTGAGGGATGAAATGTATATCATATGGCGATAGCAATAATGCCCATTTCGCCAATCGGCCGTTTAAGGATTCTGGTTTTGTCATCAGAATTTTCAAAGGATTAACCCGTGAGATGACATGAATTGTTTGCCCTGAAAGATAGTGTTGTATTTTTCGAACAGCGAACACTAGGGCTAAACATTCTTTTTCAATCGGGGTATACCGTCGCTCAGCTCCGATCATTGTCCTGTTTAAGTAATAAAGGGCGTGTTCATGGCCGTGCTCATTATATTGAGCAAGTAGTGCTCCTAAAGCATCATCCATGGCCCTTACATATATAAGAAATGGCTGTCCAGGTACGGATGCCATGAGAACAGGAGGCATAGTGAGATATTCTTTGAGATCGTTAAACGCCTGTTGACATGCCTCATCCCATACGAAAGAAACTCCCTTTTCATGAGTTTAGAGAATGGCTGGCATCGCCCTGATAGATTGGAGATGAAGCGCCGGATATAGGCTAACTTCCTTGTAACCCCCTTAATTCTTTAAAATTGCGGGGCGGTGGCATTTCACTAATTGCTTTCACCTTTTCGGGATCAAGAAAAATTCCTCTTGAGGTTATTATGAACCCAAGGAATTTCCCGCTGGACACCCCCATAAAAGACTTAGTGGGATTCATCTTCAGATGGTGATTTCGCATAAGATCGAAGACTGTCCTTGTCGTGAAGATGATCTTCTTTATTTCTACTTTTGAAGTCATCCACATAGCACTCCACTGTTTTGCGCAGGTGTTCTTTGAATATGACACTCATCGCTCGTTGGTAGATGGCACCGGCGTTCTTCAATCCGAAAGGCATCATCGTATAACAGTATACCCCCAGCAGCATTCTGAAAGCCGTGTGCTTTTCATCATCTGGGTGTATTTTAATCTGATTATATCCTGAGAAGCCATCCATAAAGGATATCCTCTCATAACCACAAGTATTATCAATCATCACATCGGTGATGAGGAGTGGAAATTCATCCTTAGGACATGCAGCGTTCAGATATCGAAAATCGATGCATATCCGGATTTTGCCGTTCTTCTTATGAACCGGTACTATGTTAGCCACCCAATTAGGATGTTGCTCTTCATGGATGAATCCGGAATTTATAAGCTTGTTGACCTCAACAACTATTGCCTCCATTAATTCCGGTCAAAAACGCCTTTGTTGTTGTTTAACTGGTTTGGCGCCTTCTTTAATATTTAACCGGTGCGTGGCAATTTGAGGGTCAAGCCCGGGAATGTCTTCATAACTCCATGCGAACATGTATATATCCTCTTTGATAAGAGATATAAGCTCCTCCTTTTCCAAGGGAGTTAGTGTGCCGCTTATGAAGATGGGTTTCGGGTTTTCCTCCGTTCCCATATTAATTTGTACCAATTTGTCTTCTGTGGGCGGGTCACGCTGTTCAAAGCGGACATCCCAGAGAGAATCCATATGCTTAGCCCAGGAATTATCTTGAACATCAATTGGTTCCTCGTCGCTTTCTAGTGCGGCTGAAACCATATTGGCTGTCAAGGATTGAAACCAAGCGCCAGTACTTTGATCCGAGTCATGATCAAGTGGAGGTGATTCATCGTCGGCCGAAGAGCTTTCTTCTCGTCTGGATGGTGATGAGGGAGGAGTAGACACATAGCCCAACCCCCTGCGAGTCTTTTGATAATAATCCAGGCTCTTTCTTCTTGGTTTAAACGAGGGTATGAGATTCCGTCGCCCTTTTCCAAAGTTTAATCCCGGTTTCTAGGTAAGATTATAACCCATTTTCTCCATCATTTGTCGGGATTTCTGTTCATGCAAGTGAAATTGTGGTGATGTTTGTTCATCACTTTCCCTGCTTTGTTTTCGTCGAGGTGACGTAATCACTTTGCCGAACATGATCGGCTTTTGGGACCCCTGTCGAGGAGGCACTTCAAAGAAGTGACCTTGTCCCTCAATTATTTTAGACCGAGAGAAGAGGAATGACCTAAGTGGCAGATGGTATGCCGCCAGAACTTCAAGTTCGGACATGCCATCCACTTCAGTGGAAGTATAAGAGGGTTCAGACTCAGTAGCTACAGCATGCTCGTAGACTAACTTTATATTTTCATTAATAACGCATTCACTCTCTACTACATCAGCTACCTTATTATAAAAATTCAAATTAAAATCTATGTGAGGATTGATTTCATAATCACCCCCATCGTTCTCTTCAGGAGGCTCGTACTCCATGTCGGCCTCGTTGCCGCTGTCATCGGGCTTTTGAAGCTTGTTGCGATTGTCGCATGGAACCTCATGGGCTGGCCTGTAGAGCAAAGCATCCGTGAAGTAGTTTTCCAGCCCTTTAAATGGTTGCCTATCTGCAACTAGCGTCCGGACTTCTCCTTGTTCATCACAGTATTTCATACACTGGTGGAGAGTCGACGGGACTATCATGTAGGCATGGATCCAAGGCGTCCCAGTAAAATGTTATAGGAAGTGTCTGCGTCAATGACGTAGCATGTGACCTCCGTCCTCAAATCCCCAATTTGGCACCGCAGTCGGATTTTGCCGAGAGGACAACTGTTGTTAGCATTGAACCCGTAGATAGTGGTGTTTGTAGGCGTCAAACGATGAGGAGATATTCCCAATAGTTGCATTAGCCTTCCGGGAATAACGCTTAGTGCAGACCCCCGATCGATTTGAATGCGTTCCACCTTGGTGGATCCGACGTATCCGGTGAAATATAAAAGCCTATTATGCTTTATATTCCTTACCTGCATGTCCTCCGGAGAAAAGGTAATTTGTGGGACCTGCCTCCTTACTTGATGACAGCTGGGGCAAGAGTCCTGTTCCTCGTTGGCCGGCTCGACAATCTGAGCTAGGAATGACTCAGAGTCTGCCAAGGCCTCTTTCAACGCCTCACGAGTTCACTTTGATAATCGTAGCAACTCATATAGTGTGACTCGAGCTGGAATATTCGCCAGCTAAGCTATTATATCAAACTTGAAGGCAGTATCTTTGACTCCTTCATCTTTTCCAGGGTTTTTCTGGAAACGAAGATCTTTCTGCTTTGCAGGCTTGGCGAGTTCCGCATATATATCTTTCGGGTCTACCCTAGTGTAGTCCCTGAGATATGTTTTTCCAGACCGAGTGCCGAAAGGGCCCGCCCCATCTTGATGAGTGGCCATGGTTTCGAGCTCCTCTTCAGAGTCTGTAAATACCCCTGCAATATATTCATCTTTTATTTCTGCGGAGATAGTATTACTAGACCGCTTTTTCTTTCGACCCCCTGTGGTTGTCCACTGCTCGTCCTGTAGCAAATCAGGGTGGACCCACATGACTTCCCCCTTCTGAGTGGTTATGGGGACAAGTCCTTCTTGAGCCTTCTTATGAGGGTCAAGGTTCTTTGTAACCAACTTACCCTTTGGAATTGGGGTCACCCCTACAGAGAACTCATGGGTTCCAACTACTATAGTTGCCATGTTGACAGTGATTTTCTTTTGCTCCTCTTTAAGCATCAGGACTCCAGCTTCTATTAGTGCTTGGATTCTGTTCTTTAGAGGGTAACAATCCCTAGTAGGGTGTCCAACATTCCGGTGGTAGAGGCAATAATTGGGGTCGTTGGTCTTACCAGCGTCCTCTGGCTTCCTATTTTTCGAAAGTTTCAACATTCCCTTTCTCTGGAGGAGGTGAAAGAGGGTAGGCGTCTGTTCCACCTTAAAAGTATAGGTCCTCTCCTGTTGAGGCCTATTTTGCCTTGTGCCCTTTTGATTTTGGGGCTTTGGGCTTGGAGGAGGATTTGTCTTCTGTGGAGCAGCTTCTGATGCCATCACTGCTTTCCCTTTATTCTTATTATTATTATTTTGGATGTATGGCCTATTACTTCCAGTACTTCTTGATCCACGAGACTTTTCAATTCGCCGAATCAAATCTTCGGCTTGCTCTCCCTGTTTGAGCAAATCCCTCCATGTCTTAGACTCCACGGCCCCCATTTTTAGGAGCACGTTAGTCTTAAGATTATGTCGACATGTCTCGACTAGAGTTTCCTGGATCATTCCGTGTTTGCAATGCACGGACTTTCTCGCTGAACCTTTCTATGAAATCTTTTACCGTTTCTTGTTATCCTTATTTAGTTGCAAGGAGGGAATGAGCCGTAATCTCGGTATCATCCTCAAAGAAACGTGAGAGAAATAATTTCTCGACATCAAACTAGGTATTAATAGTACCTGGGGGTAACTGCATAAACCACGTAAAGGCAGGCCCTCGCAAGGTACTTGCAAATACCTTGGTCATTATCGGGTCATTACCCATCAAATGTCCTGCTTGGGACAAGAAGTAATCAATGTGTTGACTGGGAGATCCCTTCCCGTCATATGGCTCCAACTTGAGCGACTTATACTTCTGAGGGTATAGTACCACATCCCATTCAGGTGGGTATGGTCTTGAGACCCCTGACTCTTTCAACTCTTTTTTATGCATCAGTGCTTCGAGTTGACTTTGCAATTTTTCTATTTTCTCTCCATGTGGATAATGAAAAGAAAATCTATCCTCGTCATCGTGCATCGAGTGGGCTTTCTCTTCTTTTTCCTCTTCGTTCATTTTATTGAACAGAGTTTCTTTGCCCTTTTTGGCATTATCCTCAACAAATTTTGAGAGCATCATTTTAAGATCTTCAATCGTCTTTTGTTGCTCTCGAATCATTCTTTCTTGAGCTTCAAATCTCTGATTGATGTCGTCTGATTTATCCGCCATATGTGATGCTGACTTTTGTAGCCGAGATGATGCAGAGGAACGAGGTGAGGCTATAGCTGAGTTATCGTTGTCATCGTCATAAGAATCTTTTATAAGCCTCTTATAGTTTCGAGGCGGGACGGCTCCTGATTTAAGTCGAGTGATATGATGGGGTTCATCATCACTCGATTCTGAATCATCATCCGTCTCTATAACCTTCTTCCCTTTTCCCACCATATTGGAGGTTACAGCTCTCCATTCTTTTAAGGAAGCGGTTTTTGTCTTCTTAGTAGGGTTCTTATCCGACTTGGTTAATCGGTCGAACACTGATACCCTGCTCTTGCTGCAGCCACAGTTGTCCATTACAGTGGATACCGCTGTCATAAACTGCTGGCAGTGACAGACAACTACTCCCTGAGGTCAGTGACCTTAGCCATGGAGTCGTGGGACCCATCCAACTTTTGAGAGGGTCTAGAAACCCACTGAAGCTTCTTAGCATCACTGGAGTCCAGTTCTGGTCCACTGACGCGACGATCAGCCCTGATTCTGTAGTCGGGTTGATCTATGCGGAGCTTAGAAATAGCTTCGCATTTTGGAACGCGGGGCTGAAAATTAGCTTCGCGTTTTATATCGTGGGGCTGAAAAATAGCTTCATGTTTTGCTACACTAGCCTCGCGTTTTACGCTGGCTTGTCGTGCCTTCAGAAGTTTCTCTTCTGGAATCTTAGCCCCGTGTGGAAGAAAATTCTTGCACGCTGGCTTACCCTTGTGATTAACACAAGTCATAACTTCGCGTCTAGCGCGATTTTTATGATTTACAATAATTTGCCAATCGTTTTCACGATTTTTGCGGAGAATCTTGCGTTTCTCGCAAGTACTACTGGATTCGCGTCTCTCGCTAAGCTCAGTATTAGTCTCGCGTGGAAAATCACATGCTGGCTGTGAGAAAATTTTATACTCGCGTTCCTTGCGAGTGTCAAAAGTCTTGCATTTCTCACAAGTTATACTAGCTTTGCATTTATCGCTAAGTCCAGTATTAGCCTCGCGTGGAGAATCACACGCTGGCTGTGAGGAAATTTTACCCTCGCGTTCCTCGCGAGTGTAAGAAATCTTGCGTTTATCGCAAGTACTACTGGCTTCGCGTTTATCGCTAAGCCCAGCAGTAGCCTCGCATAGAAAATCACATGCTGGCTTTAAGGAACCATTATCCTCACGTTTCTCGAGAGTGTCGAAAGTCTTGCGTTTCTCGCAAGTACTACTGGCTTCGTGTTTCTCGCTAAGCCCAGTAGTAGGCTCGCATGGAAAATCGCATGCTGGCCTTAAGGAGATTTATACTCGCGTTTCTCGCGAGTGTTAGAAATTCTGCGACTAGCGCAAATCTCATGGCTTCGCGTTTCTCGCTAAGCTCAGTAATAGCCTCGCGTGGAGTATCACACGCTGGCTTTTCCTTGCAATTAATGCAAGTGGTAACTTTGCGTTTAACGCGATAATGGCTGGTTTCGCGATTAGCGCGAGCCAGTCTACGAGGGACCATAGCCTCGCATTCAATGATGTTAGCTCCGCGTCCAAGGCGGGCTTTGAGGGCTTTACAACTTGCTCTCCGATTTCTGTTTCGGAGTTGGGTTCTGGTCAATCCAGTTCCCAGGTCTTCTTCGGCAGTCGGGAAGTCATCCTCTGCTGGGATTTCCTGTCCGAACACCGGCTCTATGGCCGCGGTCTACAAGGATCCCCGTTCCTCGGTGGATACCTTTTACCCATTGCTCGGGTATTGAAGTACACGCGACGATAGTGTCGTGTCTCGTTCAGGTTACCTAATGATTCAGAGGAGAGGTACTCCTGGTACTTCTGCTGGTCAATTTCAACGACCAGTATGTCTACGTCGGATCCGATTATATCGACGTTCGATTGCGCCACAATCTCTTCTTTAGTGAAAGAGACGGCTCCCACTGTGGTCGCCAGTTTGTTCACCGCAAAAGTTTTGCTTCCTTCCATTGAATACAACTTAGATTACAATGAAAGTGAACAAGATAAAGAAAGAACAAACAAGATGATTTTATATTTCAATCGCTCTCTTTTACAATAATAGTATAGGATCTGTGGCGATGGGATCTGTCGAGCAGCTCCTTTTGACGATCGAACGTCGAACTCTTCTCTCTTGAAGATGGCGGCCGACTGTAGACGATCTTCTCTGGTTTTTCACGAACTCAAAGCTCTATGCGTAACTTGAATTATCCAAGAAGAAAAGAAAAACCCGAAAACCGAAAAAAAAAAACCCCTAGGGCTTCCCCAAGAGGGTATTTATAGCTTTAGGATGATTTGAGAGTTTCTATCTAAATAGAATTCGTTCTCATCAAGGATTCCAATCAAATATCTTAGTTTTGATTTAAATCTCTTGATTTAGAATTCTGGACGGACTTAATTTGGATATTTGGATAAGCCCAAATCATAATCTCAATCAATTTGAGATTCTGCTTATCTGCTCACGCGGAGTTAATCTCTAAAACGCGGAGCTAAAGAAGCAGAACGCGGAACTAACGCTGAGCTATTGAATAGCTCCGCGTTTTGTTCAAACGAGGGGCTAAAGTAGCCAAACGCGGGGCTGCGGAGTTAGCTCCGCGTTCTGTTGTGGAAAATCCTTTTAACTTAGAAATTTTCATTGCCAACAGTATCGTACTTGGAGCTCCTCTTCAACACCGAATTCTGCAGGTATCATTACCTTGGAGTGAATATGGGTAGATATATAGGACCTTATTATCTCAGGTAGCTCATTAATAGCCAATTTTTTTCCCCTTTAACTCGCTTTATTAGTCGAATCGTACATGATTTTCTCGTTCGCAACTTCAAGGAGGCAATTTGTTAATGGGTGGGCGAACAAGGCAAAGTGCAACAAGATCTTCCAGTCAGAACAGAAGTCACGAAATTGCATCGAGTCAAACTTAATATCATTATCTGTAACAATTAGTCAGGGTAAGCCAAACCTTCTTATGTTTGATTTCTAATCAAATGACATGACTTGTTCTATTGAAGTAGTTGCCATAGGCTTTGTTTTAATCAAATTAATAAAATAATCGATGTCGACTGTAATGTACTTTCATTTTCCGGGAGTTATGGGGAAGGATCCCAATAAGCAATGTTTCAACTCTGCTGGACCTAAGCATATTATTTATGAGAACTTTTGACATACCTTCGGACAAGTTGTTGGTCATCTTGTTTCTTAGTAGGCCAATAAAAACCTTGTAGAAGAGCATTTAATGCTATACTCTGTCCACCTAGATGGTTTCAGCATTCTCCTTCATGGATCTTTTTAAGGAGTTGATTAGCTTGTCGGGGGGTGTACGAGAGGTATGGGTTCAAGTTTGTCTTGGCACAGCATCTTTATGCGAGTGGATCTCATTCCATTATGTATTTAAACAACCACATACACTTTTTCTTTGCATCTTGGAGATCAGCAGGTGACAAACCATTCTTGAGATATTGTATTAATGGAGTCGTCCAGTTGGGAGTTGAGTCGATACTTGATACTTCTCGTGCTGAGTTGTGTAGTGATTTAAACAACCACATACTTGATACATAAAGCATCTTTATGTGAGTGGATCTCCTTCCATTATGTATTTAAACAACCACATACACTTTTTCTTTGCATCTTGGAGATCAGCAGGTGACAAGCCATTCTTGAGATAATGTATTAATGGAGTCGTCCAGTTGGGAGTTGAGTCGATACTTGATACTTCTCCTGCCTTGGTACTGGGTTCAGTTGGAAGAACGATATGAATTATTCTGCTGAGTTGTGTAGTGATTTACGAGATGATTTTGGACAAGGCATCGACTCTCGCATTATCATTTCGAGCCATTCTCTTACTTAGACCCACTGGAACGTGCTTATCAAATTCACTGCATAGGAGTGGTACATAAATATATATTTCTCTTTTGCCTCGTATTTTCCATTAATCAGTTTTACTACGAGCCTTGAATTGCTCGGTGTGATGACTTTGCTCACTTTCACATGATGAACTAGTTCGAGTCCTGAGATTACAACCTCATAGTCAGTCTAATTATTAAATTCTTTAAGTTAGACACATAGTGCATGCTATAATGATGAGTGTCATATATTGCATATTTATAATCCGTATATTATCTATTTTTGTATATAAATAATGCTAGTCGGATTTTTTTAATGTATTTTTTTGGTGAAACCTATTCCTACAAGAAAATGACATCAAAAATGGGTTAGGAAATCAAGTTCAAAAAGAGCTAAAACAGAATAGAGTTACAACAACACAAAGCTACTGAGTATCGAACTGGAGTCCAGTCATGTAAAAAGAGAAGAGAGAAGCTAGACAACTCAGAGCTGCAAAGACAAGGAGCAAATTTATAATTTTTGCCGTCATGTGGCGGCAATTGCCCATATTTGGCGGCACTTGGGCCCCACTTGCAATGAGTTATACTTGCATACTACTTAATAACTCATGCTTAAAATATTTTAATAATAATTTAAACTAAAAGATCAACTTTTATAATAGATTGAAGATAATAGAAATAATAATTGGCTGTGAACTAATGGATTCCATGTCATAGGCTAATTAGAATAGCTAAAAAATCAATTTAGAACCCATAGTTAGCTCGTTATAATAATAGGAGAAGTTAGAATGCAAAACACTTTAGATGCTCGTGGAACAATCTATAAAATACTATAACTGACACTGTACGCTTACAGTAGATTATTTACATCAAGTTTTTAGCACTATTATCAGGGATTGATGGTATTTTTTTTCTTTTTTTATCAGTGTGTGTTGAGTATGCATGGACCTTAAAGTTCAAATATAGGAAGCAAAAAAGATGAGAGAAGTATTAGGAGTGCACTACAAAAACCAGTCCTGGTTTTGCTGCCAAACAGTGGCAATAGCCTCCATTTGGCGGCAATTTTGGTGAGTCCCTCCCCCTCTTTTTCTCCTGTTTTGTGGTTTTAGTTTCTGGTTCAATAAAAAATTCAAAAAAAAAAAACAGACGAACACTAGGAATATCACGTTTTTTTATCATATTTCTTCCACCTTTTCATCTCACCGCACCTCACTTTTTGCATTAGTTTAGGAAACTCACGCATCTACTCACGGTTATTGGTTTATGCCACATTGGAGCTGTAATTAATTTGGTCAACTTGTGAATCAAATTTATTCATGGGAGACAGGACGGACCAACCGATCCTGATCATTTAGGATCGATATTATCCACTGTGCACTTCACTACCATCGTGCATAAAACTCCTACTACCAGTGGGTTATAACTATGAACTAAAACCACATTACATTAGTATGCTTATGAAATTCACTGGATCCGATTTTGAGAATGCCTATATGTTAATTAGTAAATTTCAGAAAGTATGCGTAATGATTAAACGGTAGTATCTATCGGAGGACGCAATTAAGCTTTGTTTTATCCCATTCGCTCTCAAGGATAATATTAAGAAGTGGTTGTACAGTATGCCTATTGATTCAATCACTACTTAGAATGATTTTGTTACGGTATTTCTAAAAAAGTATTATCCTATGCATAAGACGGCCAAAATACTTAATATTATTAATCAATTCCGTCAAGTACTAGGAGAACCCTTCAGAAAGTACTTGGAACAGTTTAAGAACCTATTAGCTCAGTGTCTTCACCATGCAACTGAAAAGTAGAGGTTATGTCAAATTGTCTATGAAGGACTTGATTACACATTCAAAACTCTTCTTGAGTCTATGTGTCAGGGGGAGTTCATGAGAAAGAATGAGGGTAAGGCATGGGAATTCCTTGAGGACATATCATGAAAAACTATACAGTGAGAGAGTCCCGTTGAGATACCTAAAGTATTAATTTCTGCACATAAGGGTGGAATTCATAGTGTGGATAGCTCGATAGTTGTCAAAACTAAGATTGTAGCCCTTATGAGGAGAATTGAGGCGTTGGAGACTCCTACCACTCCATGGTGGGTCAAATCAATAAAATACAAGTGCCCACATGTTTTAATTGCGCAACTCCAAATCATATTATGAATGAGTGTCCATTATTAATAAATCTCATGGATTCAATACTTGAGCAGGCTAACGCCTTGTATCAACAGCCCATAAATAATCCTTACGCTCCTATATATAATCCGGACTGGAGGAACTACCCAAATCTCTCATGGGACCCCCAACCCTAATATGCATCCTTCACTCAATGGTCAGTTTCCGAGACCTAATATGGGTGTATATCAACACCCAAATGCTACGAATCAAGGGAACAACTAGAAATAGACTACCTGCACATAATTAATCATATCCACAATAGAGGTCTAACAATGATTACGATAGACGGCAAATTATACTTGAAAGGAATTTGGAGAAGCTTTTCAAGACAATGTCCAATTTAGACATGCAAATGCAAAATTTAATGAAATTGTCAACTGATTTTATACAATGAACTGACCAAAAACTTGTTGCAAGTTCTCAGTCGATCAAAAATATAGAGCAGCAAGTTGGATAGTTAGCCACATATTTGAGTGAGTGGGGGCTAGGTATTTTTCTGAGCCAAACAATAATAAACCCCAATTTTAACTCATCTCAATCTGTTTCATCTTATGTCCACCAATGTAATACCATTCACAAGCTCAGATCTGGTAAACAAGTAGACAATAATATAGCAATGTCCCCTAATCTTACTCCTACTATTCCACAGGCTGCACCATCTTTCCCATCTCTTTTTTCACATCCATCTTCATCACCTCCATTGTCATCACATGCTCATTCGGATGAACCTATTCCTAAGCCAAATATACCATATCCCAATCGGCTTAGGAGGCTTCACCGCAAGTAGAGAAGATTCTTGAAATATTTTTGCAGATAAAGGATTTTTTCCACTCCTTGATATTATACAATAGGTTTCCACTTATGCCAAATTTCTCAAGGATCTGTGTACTAAGAAATGAGCAAGAAATTTTCCTAAGAAAGTTTTTCTTAATATAAATATATTGCAAGTCTTCTCTAACTCCTTGCCGGTCAAATACAAAGATCTAGATTCCCCCACAATCTCATGCACTATTAGGAATATTACATTTGGTAAGGTGTTGCTTGATCAGGGGCATGCGTCAACTTGTCTCCTTACATTGTTTATCAACAACTAGGGTTAGAAAAATTTTAACCTACCAAGGTCACGTTACAGTTAATTGATATTTCAATCAAGAGACCATTTGATATGATTGAAGATGTACTAATTAAGGTCGGTGAATTCATCTTTCCTGTAGACTTTATTATTTTAGAAACTAAGCCGATTTCAAATTCACTGAATCAGGTTTCCATTATCATAAGTAGACAATTCTTTGCAACTTCAAATGCATTAATTGATTGCGGGAGTAACTTCATGAAATTATCATTTGGAAATATGATTGTGATATTGAACATATTCAATATAGATGAGCACACAATGAGCTCTATCATTGAGGTAAATATGGTTTATACTTTGCACTCTCATTCTACCTCTTGTGCTGATAATGAACATCACTTGAGCAAATTTTCACAAATAAGCTCATGTTATTAGATAATTGGCACATATTAATTCTACATATGATGATATTATTGCAAGTGTGCAATGTGCTAATGAGCAAACCTTTGAGGATTTGTTTGCATAGGAGCTCATATTACTTCGTAAGATAGAAGAGTCACCCCACTTCAAAGTCTAAACTCACTTAATCATGGTGCAATCTTCCCACCTCACGATATTTTTTGCATATGTGGTTGTTACTAATGATGATTGGCAGATTTACGTTGAAAATTTATTTAGTCAAATTATTAATGCTTACATGAGGAAAAAGAAAAGTGAGAATGGCATAAGAAACAAAAAGGTAATTTTGCAATTTATATGAGGATGATGTGACACAACAATGCATCCACTTCACATTTAAACGTAAACATTATGAAAGTGGAAAGTGATCAAGAGGTCATAACTGCTTTCATGCATTAATATAATGACCTTATTGAGATCGTGATATTTCATGACTCTTATTAGTTGTGTGTTATTTATTAAATAGTTTTCATCTTTATTTTGCCACCTTTGGTTCGTGTATGAGGGCATACATGAGTTTAGGTATGGGAGAGTGGAAGGAGTTTTTTGTGCTTTTCTTGTAAATTTAGTTTTTTCTAGGTTTTTTATTTTATTTTTAGATTTTTAGGTTTCTTTATTTTACGTTTCGTGTAGTTTATAGGGTATAAAAAAAGAAAAAATAAAAAAAATATGAAAAGAAAAAAATAATTTATGCAATAAATCAACCTAATTACAAATAAAAGAATAAATTTAGAGTTGAAATTTGAAAAATTAAAATAAAAAAATTAAATATCTCTAATAGTAATTTTAAGGTAGTATACATTTATTTCTCACTTCACAATATTTTATTAGGTTAAGGATAAAAATGATAACAATTAGTAGTTTTTTTGCTCTAAATAAAAAATCAAAAAAAGAGAAAAAGATTAAAGAGGTGAGCTTGGTATTTAAGATAATGATCTTATAGAAATAAAAAAAATAAATTTCTTGAGAATTATTAAGTAATTTGGTATTTGCACCTAAGTAAACGTGAATATTCACATGAATGGTGTTTTAAAGAGATAGAATATGATCTGAGTAATCGCGTATTTATGCCAAAGCAAGCATGAATATTCGCATTAAAGGTGAAATATTCACAAAAAAAGAAAGAAGTAAAAAAAACAAAAAAAATTGTTTAGAGAGGAAAGATGAATCATGAGTTAGAATTTGAGCCCAAAACTGAAATAGTCTATCATATGTGCACATAGACGTATAGGAGCCAATGAATTATTTATTAGTGGGTATTGAAAGATAGGATTTGAATTTTTGATTAAAATAATAAGTGTATTTGATATGAAACTTGACTTGAAAATTAATAGTTTAAATGTGTTCATGAGTTTACATATTAGTGAGATTAATTGTAGAAAATATCAAAAAGATTTTTCTTTCTCTTATATAAATTTTTTATTTTCCTTGACTTTTGGTTATCCTTGATTTTCTTTTCTTTATTCCTTAATCTATCTTTTTAATGATGTTTGTGGGTAATATTGTTGAAAATCCTCACAAGACACAACTCGTCTACTAGAGTAACCTAAAGGTTTAATGGTTTGTTGCACTTGCTAAGTGCAAGCGCGATTCCTGTGAAAGTGAGGATTTTTCTTTTTCATTTTAGGTCTAGATTTTGCTCAAGGACTAACAAAAGATAGGTGTGGGCATGTGATGAATATCATATATTATATATTTATAACCCTCATATCATCTATTTTTGTATATAAATAATATTACTAGAATATTTTTAGTGTGTTTTTCAGATGAAACCTAATCCTAAAAGGAGATGACATAAATTCAAAGATGGATTAGGAAACCAAGTCCAAAAAGAGCTAAAAAAGAATAAAACTACAAGAATATAAAACTACAGAGCATCTAACTAGAATTCTGTCATGAAAAAGCGAAGAGAGAAGTTAGACAACTCAGAACTACAAATCAAAAGGGGAAAATTCACAATTTTTACCACCATTTGGCGACATTTGGGCCCCACTTGTACTAAATTTTCATATGCTGACTCATACGAGGATTATGACTCTTTTGGGAAAATTAAAACATCTGCTATTTGGCAGTCAAGACTGCTATTTGGCAGCAAGACTTGTGAATTGATGAGTATCATATATTGTATTTTTTCTCAAATATTTTATCTTTTTTTGTATATAAATAAATGCTACTCGGGTATTTTTAGTTTGTTTTTTAGGTAATCCAATTCGTATAAGGAGATGACATGAAATCAGAGTCGGATTAGGAAACAAATCCTATAAAAGAGTTCAAAGAGAGTAAAACTATAAGATTAAAATAATTTAGAGAGTCAAAGTGTAATACGGACAAGAGAATCAAAATAACAAGACACGAGATATATGCGGAAGAAAATTCAAGCAATTTTCTTATATTATTGACGCCAAATGGCGGCAAAATGCCTCCATTTGGTGGCACAAAGAGGGTCCCACAGGTTGAGTTTTCTTCGAGAACTTCAATGTAATTTTGTAGTTTTGCACTTCTGTTAGAATTAAGGTTTGAATTCCGAAGCCTATATATTGGCCGTATCCTTGTATTCTAGAGGAGGATGTAGTTAATTAATTATAGAGGAAGTAGGATATAGTTTGTACTCGGATTTTATTAATAAAAATTAGGATTTGTTGAAGGGGTGACGGCCAAAATACCGTGCTTCCGAGGTATGTCATTGCTTTCAAATCTTTATTTGCTTTTTAGATATAGTTAATTGCTTTCTAGTATAGATTTATTTGCTTTCTAGATTGAATTTATTTGCTTTTATTAATAAAAATATGATTTTGCTTACTAGAATTATAAGTAGCTAATTTAGCTTAGTTTTAGGATGTAGATGAAATCAGAATCCACCATGTAGTTGCTCTGTAATATTTTCTTCCTAATTAAAATAATAAAGACATGATTTTTCTATGAAAAGATTAAAATACAAGTACTCGTAGATTAATGCTTTGATAGGTTATACTTGAGTTAAGTTTCTTGATAGCCTATACTTAGTTAGGGTTTGAGGTTGTTGATTTTTATCTTCTTCATCGAATTATCTAATGATTTATTTTGTTTTTATGAAAAGTTGTATCTTTAATGTGTTATACTCGCACTTCACTTGATAACATATGATTAGGACACTTGAAGTAAAGATTAAACTAAAAGATAACTTTTTATGATAGAAGAAGATAATATAATTAAATACATGGTTGGAAACTAGTGGATTTTAGATCTTAGGCTAATTAAAATAACTCTCAAGTCTGACTTAAAATCCTTTGTTAGTCCGTTAGACTATAAAATTAGTAAGAATCGCAAAATACCTGAGATCTCTGAGGGACGACCTGTATAGCGCTACAACTGACACTGTACGCTTGCAGTTAAATATCACTTCAAGTTTTTGGCGCTGTTGCCGGGGATCGACAGTATCTTTCTTGCTTTTTCTAACGTTTTACGGGTTAACAGTGTGCGTTAAGTGTGTAGGGATCATAAATTGCAGATATAGGAAAAGAAAAATGATCAAAGGATCTTCAGGACTACATAGCAGAAACTAGAGAGTGAAACTCTCTGGTTCTGCCACGAATTGGTAGTAAAAACTACCAATTGGTGGCAGTAAAAACTGCCAATCAGGTGAGTTTCTCCCCCAAATTTTTTGTGTCTCTGTATTTAGGGTTCCGAGTTTTGTAAAAAAAATTAAAAAAAAATTAGGAACAGTAGGAATCACATCTTTTATTTTGATCATATCTATTCTACCGTTTTATCTCCACCACACCCCAATCATGCATTAGTTTAGAAAATTAACGCATACACTCACGGTCACTGGTTCATGCCACATTTGACCCGTGATCAATTTGGTCGACTAGTAAGATCAGATTTGTTCATAGGTGACAAAATGGACAAACCGATCCCGATCCTTCAGGATCAATGTTATCCGTTGCGCACATCACTACCATCATGCGTTAAACTTTCACACGCAGCGGGTAATCACTACGAGTTAAAACCACAGTACATCAGTATGTTTCCTAAATTCACTAGTTCTGATTTAGAAGATGCATATCTCTTTATCAGTAAATTTCAGGAAGTATGCGTGATGATTAAACTGTAGTACTTATCGGAGGAGACAATTAAACTCCGCTTCATCCCATTTGCTCTCAAGGACAATGCTAAGAAGTGGTTGTACAGTATGCTTAATGATTCAATCACTACTTGGGATGAATTCGTTACGGTGTTTCTAAAAAAGTATTATCCTACGCATAAGACGGTAAGAATTCGAAATCAAATCAATCAATTCCGTCAAGTGCTAGGAAAACCCTTTTGGAAATACTTGGAACGGTTCAAAGATCTTTTAGCTAAGTGCCCCTACCATGCGATAGAAAAGTGACGGTTGTATCAAATCGTGTACGAAGGACTCGATTACACATCCAAAACTCTTCTTAAGTCCATGTGTCAGAGGGAGTTCACGAGAAAGAATGAGGATGAAGCATGGGACTTTTTTGAGGACCTATCGTGGAAGACTATATAGTGGGAGAGTCCCGCTGAGAAGCCTAGTGCATCAACTTTTATGCATAAGGGTGGGATCCATAGCATCGACAGCTCTATAGCTACCGAAGCTAAAATTGCAGCCCTTGTGAGGAGAATTGAGGCATTGGAGACTCCTAGTATTCCACCGGTGGGTCAGATAAATCAAATTCAAGTTTCCACATACTTTAATTGGGTAACTTTGAATCATGTTATGGAGGAGTGTCCATTATTAATGAATCACATGGGTCTCACACTTGAGCAGGCTAATGCCTTGTATCAACAACCCATGAATAATCCTTATGTTCCTACATACAATCCTGACTGGAGAAATCATCTAAATCTCTCATGGAGTCAGGAGAAATATTAGGGGGCCCCTAACCCTAACATGCAGCCTCCAGCCAATGGTCAGTCCCTAAGACTAAATGTGGGTATTTATCAACACCCAAACACTTCAAATTATGGGAACAATCATAATAGACCACATGCACAAAACCACTCACATCCACAATAGGGGTCTAATAATGATCAAGAAAAGCGACTGCAATCACTTGCGAAGAACGTTGAAATTCTTCTCAAGTCTCAATCAAAGTTTGACACGCATATGTCCAACCTTGAAACATACATGCAAAATCTTATGAAAGTATCAACTGAGTTTATTCAAAGTATAGATCAGCAACTGCTCATGAACTCTCAATCTATTAAGAATATATAGTAGCAGGTTGGACAATTAGCGAGTCAGATAAGTGAACGTAGCCATGGTGCTTTTCCATGTCAACCCATAACGAATTCTAATGCCAGTTTCTCAAACTCCAATCAGTCGCATGTCCACCAATGCAATGCCATTCACACGCTTAGATCTGGCAAGCAAGTGGACAATAATGTAGCCATACCTCCTGATCTCACTCCTACTATCTCGCAGGTTACACCATCTCTTCCACCCCTTTCTCCACAACCATCTCCATCGCCTCAATCACCGTCACATGATCATTTGGAAGAACCTGTTCCTGAGCCGAAAGTACCAGATCTAAATTAGTTTAAGAAGTCTTCACCGCAAGTAGAAAAGATTCTTAAAATATTTCAGCAGGTGAAGGTTAATATTCCACTCCTTAATATTATACAATAGGTTCCTACTTATGCCAAGTTTCTCAAGGATCTGTGTACTAAAAAACGAGCAAGAAATATTCCTGAGAAAGTTTTTCTTACTGCAAATATATCACATATCCTCTCTAACTCCTTACTTGTCAAGTACAAAGATTCAGGTTCCCCAACAATCTCATGCATCATTGGGAACACTAAATTTGATAGGACATTGCTTGATTTAGGGGCAAGTGTCAACTTGCTTCCTTACATTTTTTATCAGCAACTAGGATTAGAAAAACTACAACCGACCAAGGTCACATTACAGTTAGCTGATTATTCGATCAAGAGACCATTGGTATGGTTGAATATGTGCTCATTAAGGTCGGCGAGTTTATCTTTCTTGTAAACTTTATTGTCTTAGAAACTGAGCCGATCTCTAATCCACATAATTAAATTTCTGTTATCTTGGGTAGACCATTTTTTGCAACATTAAATGCATTAATTGATTGTAGGAGTAGACTCATGAAGTTATCATTTGGGAATATGACTGTGGCACTAAACATATTCAATATGGATGAGTACACAACCAGCTCCCTCATTGAGGTCAACATGATTCACAGATTACACCCTTATTCGACCCCTTGCACTAATGATGAACTCTTATTTGAGCAAATTTTTAAAAATGAGCTCATATTATTAAATGAATTGTTACATACTGATTCTATGTATGATGATACTTATGCAAGTGTGCCATTGATTTATGAGCAAATTTTTGAAGATTTGTTTGTAGAGGAGCTCGTATTATTTCGTGAGTTAGAAGGGCCACCACCACATTCACTTGATCATATTACACTCTTCTCACCTCATAATATTTCTACATGTATGTTTGTTACTAACGATAATTGGCAGGTTTATAATGAAGAATTCTTTAACCCAATTATTAATGTTTACATGTAGACAAAGAAAAAGCGAGGACGGCATACGAAGCAGACAGGTAATTTCGTGACTCGTAGGAGGATAATGAGATATAATAATGTATCCACTTCACATTTAAAACACACACAATATGAAAGTGAGAAGCGATCGAGAGGTCGTAACCGCTTTCCATGCGTTAATAGGATGATAATATTGAGATCATAACTTTTTATGACTCTCATTATTTGTATAGTATTTGTATAATAGTTTTCATATTTATTTTACCACACTTGGTTTGTGTATGAGGGCATATACGAGTTTAGGTGTGGGGAAGTAGGTTAGGGTCTTTTCTTCGTATTTTTCTTGGATTTTTAGTTTATTTTAAAATTTTTATTTTATTTTTAGACTTTTTTGGGTTTCTTTATTTTACACTTCAGATAGTTTTTTGGATAACTAACTAAAAACTTGATGTGATAATTTAACTGCAAGCGTACAGTGTCGGTTGTATCAAACCATGTACGAAGAACTCGATTATACATCCAAAGCTCTTCTTGAGTTCATGTGTCAGGGAGAGTTCATGAGAAAGAACGAGGATGAAGCATGAGACTTTCTTGAGGACCTATCATGGAAGACTATGTAGTGGGAGAGTCCCACTAAGAAGCCCAGTGTATCAACTTCTGCGCATAAAGGTGGGATCTATAGCGTCAACAACTCTATAGCTGCCGAAGCTATGATTGCAGCCCTTATGAGGAGAATTGAGGCATTGAAAACTTCTAGTGCTCCACCAGTGGGTCAGGTAAATCAAATTCAAGTTCTCATATGCTTTAATTGCGGAACTCCGAATCATGTTATTAAGGAGTGTCTATTATTAATGAATCACATGGGTCCCACACATGAGCATGCTAATGCCTTGTGTCAACAACCTATGAACAATCCTTACGCTCCTACATACAATCGTGACTGGAGAAACCATCCAAATCTCTCATGGGGACAGAAGCAATTTCAGGCGGGGCCTAACCCTAACATGCAGTTTCTAGCCAATGGTCAGTTCCCAAGACTAAATATGGGTGTTTATCAACATCCAAACACTTCAAATTATGGGAATAAGCAGAATAGACCACCTGCACAAAACCACTCACATTCACAACAGGGGTCGAATAATGATCAAGAAAAGCAACCACAGTTACTTGAGAAGAACGTTGAAAATCTTCTCAAGTCTCAATGAAAGTTTGACACGTATATGTCCAAACTTGACACACACATGCAAAATCTTATGAAAGTATCAACTCATTTTATTCAAAGTACATGTCAGCAACTGCTCGTGAACTCTCAATCTATTAAGAATATAGAGCAGTAAGTTGGACAATTAGCGAGTCAGATGAATGAACGTGGCTATAGTACTTTTCCAAGTCAACCCATAACGAACTCTAATGCCAGTTCCTCAAATTCCAATCAGTCGTATGTCCACCAATATAATGCCATTCATATGCTCAGATCTGACAAGCAAGTGGACAATAATGTAGCCATACCCACTGTTCTCACTCCTATTATCTTGCAGGCTACACCATCTCTTCCACCCATTTCTCCATAACCATCTCCATCGCCTCAGTCATCGTCACATGATCATTTGGAAAACCTGTTCCTGAGCCAAAAGCACCATATCAAAATTGGCTTAGGAAGCTTTTACCACAAGTAGAAAAGATTCTTGAAATATTTCAGCAGGTGAAGGTTTATGTTCCACTCCTTGATATTATACAATAGGTTCCTACTTATGCCAAGTTCCTCAAAATTTTGTATACTAAAAACGAGCAAGAAATATTCCTAAGAAAGTTTTTCTTACTGCAAATATATCACATATCCTCTCTAACCCCTTGCCTGTCAAGTACAAAGATCCAGATTCCCAAACAATCTTATGCATCATTAGTAGTACTACATTTGATAGGCCGTTGTTTGATTTAGGGACAAGTATCAACGTTTTTCTCTATATTGCTTATCAGCAACTGGGGTTAGAAAAACTTCAACCTACCAAGATCACATTACAGTTAGCTGATCGTTCGATCAGGAGACCACTTGGTATGGTTGAAGGTGTGTTTATTAAGGTCGGTGAGTTTTTTCTATAGACTTTATTGTTTTAGAAACTGAGCCAATCTCCAATCCCCGAAATCAAATTTTCGTTATCTTAGATAAACCATTCCTTACAATATCAAATATATTAATTGATTGCAGGAGTGGCTTCATGAAGCTATCATTTGGGAATATAACTGTGGCACTGAACATATTCAATATGGATGAGCACACAACGAGCTCTCTCATTGAGGTCAACATGATGCACAGTTTGCATTCTTATTCGACCTCTTGCACTAATGATGAACCCTCATTTAAGCAAATTTTCAAAAATGAGCTCATATTATTAGATGAATTGGCACATACTAATTCTATGTGTGATGATACTTATGCAAGTGTGCCATTGATTTATGAGCAAAATTTTGAGGATTTATTTGTAGAGGAGCTCGCATTAGTTCGTGAGTTAGAAGTGCTACCACCACATTCACTTGTCATATTACACTCTTCTCACCTCACAATATTTCTACATGTATGTTTGTTACTAACGATAATTGGCAGATTTATATTGAAAAATTCTTTAACCCAATTATTAATACTTACATGTGGACAAAGAAAAGTGAGGACGACATAAAAAGTAGATAGGTAATTTCGTGACTCGTAGGAGGATGATGAGATATAATAATGCACTCACTTCACAATTAAAACACACAAATTATGAAAGTAGGAAGCGATAGAGAGGTTGTAACAGTTTTCTATGCGTTAATATGATGATGATATTGAGATCGTAACTTTTTACGACTTTCATTATTTGTATAGTATTTGTATAATAGTTTTCATATTTATTTTACCACACTTGGTTTGTGTATGAGGGGATACACGAGTTTAGGTGTGGGCGAGTAGGTTAGGGTCTTTTCTTCATGCTTTTCTTGAATTTTTAGTTTTTTTTTAGAATTTTTATTTTATTTTTAGTTTTTTTTTTTGGGTTTCTTTATTTTACATTTCGGATAGTTTTTAGGATAACTATCTAAAAAAATTAAAAAAATAAAAACTGGAAAAAAATTATATATTTTTATCAATAGATCAACCTAATTACAGATAAAAGAATAAATTTAGATTTAAAATTGGATAGGAGAGTAGATTGGACGATACACTCAGAATTTTATGAAAAAGATTAAAATTTGAAAAATAAATACCGCTAACAGTAGTTTTGAGGTAAGTATACATCTATTTTTTACTTCACAATAGTCTATTAATTTAAGAATAATGATGATAACGATTGAGTAAGTTTTATGTCTTTAAAAAAAAGATACAGAAAAAAAAAATTAAAAAAAGTGAGTATAAAAAAATGGGATGCGCCTGGTATTAAGGCAATAGTCTTGAGAGTGATAAAATAAATGAGTGCGCCGGTATTAAGGCAATATTCTTAAGAGTGAAAAAAAAGAGTATGATCCGAGTAATCGGGTACTTTGCACCTAAGCAAGCGTGAATATTAGCATGAAAGGTGAAATATTCTTAAAAATAAAATAAAAAAAAGAGTATGATCCGAGTAATTGGATACTTTGCGGCTAAGCAAGCGTTAATATTCACATGAAAAGTAAAATATTCTTAAAATTAAAAAAAGAAAAAGAAAAAAAGAGAAAAAAGAAAAAAAGTTATTTTGAGAGAAAAGATGAATCATGAGTTAGAGCTGGAGTCCAAGGCCGAAATAGACTATCACACGTGCACGTAGATGTATAAGAGCCAATGAATTATCTATTAGTGGGTATTAAAAGAAAAGATTTGAGTTTTTGATTAAAATGATAAGTGTATCTGATATGACGCTTGATTTGTAAATTGATAATCTAAATACGTTCTTGAGTTTGGATATTAGTGAGATTAATTGATGAAAATATCATAAAAAAATATTTTTCTTTTTGTTGTATAAAATTTTTATTTTTCTTAATTTTCTCTTATCCTTATTTTTCTTTTATTTATTCCTTAATCAATTTTCTTCACAAATTTTGTGGGTATATTCACTGCAAACCCTCACGAGACACGACTTGTCGACTAGAGTTACCTAGGGGTTTAAAGGTTTGTTGCACATGCTAAGTGCAATCGCGATTCCTGCGAAAGTGAGTTAGAGTTTTTCTTTTTCTTTTTAGATTTAGGTTTTGCTCGTCTAGTAAAAGATAGGTGTGGGGGTGTAATGAGTATCATACATTGTATTTTTTCTCCCATATTTTATCTATTTTTGTATATAAATAAATACTAATTGGATATTTTTAGTTAATTTTTCAGATAATCCAATTCCTACAAAGAGATGATATGAAATCAGAGCCGGATTAGGAAACAAATCCTATAAATGAGTTCAAAGAGAGCAAAACTACAATATCAAAATACTTTAGAGAGTCAAAGTGTAATATGGACAAGAGAATCAAAATAACAAGACACGAGACTTATACAAAAGAAAATTCGAGCAATTTTCTTATATTATTGCTGCCAAATGGCGGCATTTTGCTACCATTTGGTGGTACAAAGAGGGTCCCACAGGCTGAGTTTTCTTCGAGGGCTTAAATATAATTTTGTAGTTTTGCACTTCTGTTAGAATTAGGGTTTGAGTTCCGAAGCCTATATATTGGCCGTATCTTTGTATTCTAGAGGATGATATCGTTGATTAATCATAGAGAAAGTAGGACATAATTTGTACTCGGATTTTATTAATAAAAATTAAGGTTTACTGAAGGGGTGACGGCCACAATACCGTACTCTAGAGGTACGCCATTACTATCAAGTCTTTATTTATTTTTTAGATAGAGTTAATTGCTTTCTACTATAGATTTATTTGTTTTCTATATTAGATTTATTTGCTTTCATGAATAAAAATAGGATTTTGCTTACTAGAATTATGAGTAGTTAATTTAGCTTAGTTCTAGGATGTAGATGAAATTAGAATCCACCATATAGTTGCTCTATAATATTTTCTTCCTAATTAAAATTATAAAGATATGATTTTTCTATGAAAAAATTAAAATATAAGAACTTGTAGATTAATACTTTGATAAGTTATACTTGAGTTAAGTTTCTTAATAGCTTATACTTAGTTAGAGTTTGGGATTGTTGGTTTTTATCTTTTTCATCGAATTATCTAATGATTTAGTTTGCTTTTATGAAAAGTTGTATTTTTGATGTGTTATGCTTGCACACCACTTGATAACACATGCTTAGGACACTTGAAGTAAAGATTAAACTAAAAGATCACTTTTTTATGATAGATGAAGATAATAGAATTAAATACATGGTTGGAAACAAGTGGATTCTAGATCTTAGACTAATTAGAATAACTCTCAAATCCGACTTAGAATCCTTTGTTAGTCCATTAGACTATAGAATTAGTATGAATCACAGAACACATGAGATTTCTGTGGGACGATCTGTATAGCGCTACAACCGACACCGTACGCTTACAGTTGAATTATCACATCATGAATCTGTAACTGAGATTTTTCTTAGGGCTTCATTGTAATTTTTTAGCTATCAGTTGTAATCAAATTAGGGTTTAGTATTCTTAGGCCTATACATTGGTCGTATTCTTATAAATTGAAGTTTAATGTAATTTATATGCACTTTTGATTGAATAAACATTATGATTTTGCCGAAGAGGTGACGGTTCCAATACCGAGATCCAGAGGTGATCCCATTATGTTTATTGCTTTCTAGTGAGTAGAAATCTTTTATTTGCTTTTTAGATAGATTTAATTATTTTCTAGCATGGATCTTTAATAGTTTTCATAAATAAATATGATTTTTTATGCTTTCTAATAATAAAAATATAATCTTGTTAATTAGTAACATGAGTATCTAACTTAATTTAGCTCTAGGATATAGATGAAACTAAGAATCAACTATATAATTGTTTTCTATTGTTTTCTTTCTAAAATAAAATAATAAAAACATAATTTTTCTATAAAAAAATTAAGACACAATAACTCGTAGATTAATATTTTGATAGATTATACTTGAGTTAAATTTCTCAATAGTCTATATTTAGTTAGGGTTTGTGATTGTTGATTTTTATTTTTTCATAAAATTATCTAATAATTTAGTTTATTTCTATGAAAAGTAGTATCTTTGATGAGTTATATTTTCACACCACTTGATAGTTTATACTTAGAACACTTTAAATAGTAATTTAAACTAAAAGATCATTTTTTATGATAGGAAGAATATAAAAGAAGTAATATTTGGTTGTGAATTAGTAGATTCCATATAATAGGTTAATTAGAAAAACTGAAAAATCAATTTAGAACCCATAGTTAGCTCATTAGAATAATAAGAGAAGTTAGAATGCAAAACACCTTAGATTTTCGTAGTTACTACCTGTAAAGCACACAACTGATACTGTATACTTGTAGTAAATTATTCACATCATACACCATTTTTGTTATTCGAACCATGAATTATGAGTCCGACACCACTTTCCATAGGATGATATGTCGTGATAGATGATCTAAGTGTCTGGGTCTTCATGTAATGCTTTTGAATTTATATCTCTCGTCTATTCGTTATCTTGACATTTTGCCTCATTTGCTTTCTATGTGTCACTTTTGATGGTAAAATCTTGATGTGATAATTTAACTACAATCGTACAACATCGATTGTAGTGCTTTATAGGTCGTCCCACAGAGATATCAGGTGTTTTGCGATTCTTACTAATTCTATAGTGTAACGGACTAACAAAGGATTCTAAGTCAGATTTGAGAGTTATTCTAATTAGCCTAGGATCTAGAATCTACTAGTTTCCAACCATGTATTTATTTCTATTATCTTCTTCTATCATAAAAATTCAATCTTTTAGTTTTAATTTTTATTTAAAGTGTTCTAAGTATGAACTATCAAGTAGTGTGCAAGTATAACTCATCAAAGAAACTACTTTTCATGAAAGCAAACTAAATCATTAGATAATTCGATAATGAAAATGAAAATCAACAGCCCCAAATCCTAACTAAGTATAGGCTATTAAGAAACTTAATTCAAGTATAACCTATCAAAGTATTAATCTACGAGTTCTTGTATTTTAATCTTTTCAAAGAAAAATCAAGTCTTTATTATTTTAATTAGGAATAAAATATTAGAGAGCAACTACATGGTGGATTCTAGTTTCATCTATATCCTAGAGCTAAGCTAAATTAGCTACTCATAATTCTAGTAAGCAAAATCCTATTTTTATTCATGAAAAAAATTAAATCTAATCTAAAAAACAAATAAATCTAAACTAGAAAGCAATTAGAAAAGAATTAGGTAAGAAAAATTGAAGAATAGTAAAGGTTATCTCTGGAGTCGGTATTGTGGCCATGTCCCCTTCAGCAAATCCTAATCCTAATTTTATTTAATAAAATATGAGTACAAAATTACAGGATTTTACCTTAGTTACAAGTATAAGGCCAATAAATAGGCTTTGGAGAATCAAACCCTAATTTTGATTTAACTGAAAAACTAAAAAATTAAATCGAAGCCCTCGCAGAAAAATCACCAAGTGGGCCCCTCTTTTTGCTGCCAAATGGTGAAATTTTCTTGTTTTTCTCCTGCATGAGTCTCATGTCTTGTACTCTTAATTCTCCTGACTGTATTATACTTTGACTCTCTAAAGTATTTTATTCTTGTAACTTTGCTCTCTTTTAAACTTTTTTATAGGCTTTGTTTCCTAATCCGATTATGATTTTATATCATCTCCTTGTATGAATAGGATTACCTGAAAAATAATCAAAAATACCTGAGTAGCATTTATTTATATACAAAAATAGATAAAATATGGGAGCAAAAAATATAATATATGATACTAATCATACATCAACAATGAAATCAGCTAATGACTGTGCCTTTATTGCCTATTGAGGGAGTACATAATGTTAAGTTCAGCTAATTCGACTTCTAGTTTTTCATGTTGCTAATGGAACCCTATTGTCGAAACGGATTTGGACCGCCCAAACGGGTCCAAAATAGGCTCAAACCCGTTATGATATATATATATATATATATATATATATATATATATATATATATGGGGGTGTGTGCTAGGGTTTGGATTGGCCGAGGTTCTTTTTTTTTTTTCTTTTGTTGAGGCAGCTGCTGCTCTTGCTTTCTCTGGTGCGGCCGAACAAGGAGAAGAAGAAAAATTAATTTCAAGAGGCGGCTAGCACAAAAGGAAATTATTTGATGCAAATAATTGGTGGTGTGGTGTTTTGGCCGAAGCATAAAAGAGGCCAAAGTAGTTGCTGCTGTGATTATTTTTGGCCAAAAGAAAAGAGGTGGGTGGCTTCTTTTTGAATTTCGACGGCTGAAGCACAAGTAAGATCATCGTATTCCTTTTTTCAAGAGGTGAGGATTTGATCTTGTATTTTGTGTGATTTCATAGTAAATTCTCTTGTGGTTGAGAACTAGAGTGCTGTAATCTCTTTTGATATAGTGGAAGGTTTCAATCGTGTCCCCGTGGCCGTAGACACATTGCCGAACCACGTTAAATCTACGTGTTCTCTGTCTCTGCTATTTTTCTCTTTAGTTAACTATTTGATTTTGCTGGTTGTTGCATTAGTATTATTTCGCTATTTTTGCTAACAATTGGTATCAGACCCCTGGTTCGGGTCATATTTTGCTCAGATCGGTGTTGATTTTGATTGAAAGTTATGGCAAAATATAGAAAGGAAAAGATTAAAAAATTTTATGGGACAGACTTCTAATGGTGGAAGTTGCAGATGGAAAATTATTTATATCAGAAAAATTTACAACAACCACTGTTTGGAGAAAAGCCAGAAAAGATGACGGAAGAGAAGTAGAAATTGTTAGACAGGAGAGATTTGGAGCAGACTCGATTGTGCTTGACAAAACAGGTTGTGTTCAACGACTCCAAGGAGAAGACCATTTCAGATTTGATGTCAGTATTGGCTAAATATTATGAAAAGTCGTCTACTTCAAATAAACTGTTGCTAATGAAAAAGTTGTTTAACTTGAGGATGCCTTATGATAGTTCAGTTGTTAATCATTTGAATGAATTTAACACATTATGGGCTCAACTTTAATCCTTAGAGTTTGTCTTTACTGATGACATTAAAGATTTGATATTTATATGTTCATTACCGGATAGTTGGAGTAATATTGTTATGGTCATTAGCAATACTTCCAACACTACTCTTAAATTTGATGATGTTGTTAGTACTATTATGAATGATGAATTAATGAAAAAGAGCATGGGTGAGAGCACAATTTCTATAAGTACTGTTATTTCTGTTGATAATGATAGAATGAAGAAAAGGGGTAGAAGTTTAAGTAGAGAGTCAAAGTAAAAAGGAAGATCAAAATCTATGGGAAAGTTCAAGAAAAAATTAGTGTATTGGAAATGTAAGACAGAGGGTCATATGAAAAAGAATTGTCCAAATAAAAATAAGAAAGGAGCGAATGTGGTGAATCCAAATAAGGAGTATGATGATTTGTGATTGTCTGCTCATATAGAATCAAGATCAGATCTGTGGTTTGTGGATTTAGGTGTTTCGTTCCATTGCACTGCTCGCAGAGAATGGTTTGAAATTATGTCCAGGGTGAATTTGGACATGTGACTGTTGGTAATGGATAGGAATGCAAGATTGTCGGTAAGGGGACAATTCAGTTGAAATTACATAATGGTGGAAGGCTGCTTTTACAAGAGGTCAGGTACATACCAGATTTGAAGAAGAATTTGATATCTGTTAGCAAGCTGGATGGCGAAAGTTATCAAATCTCATTTGAGAAGAAATAGTAGAAGATTAGCAAAGGAGCAATGATAGTGGTCAAGGGTGAGAGAGTAGGAACTCTATATTTACTCTCAAGCTCGGTGGATCACGTTGTTTCTTTGGCCACCATGAAGAATGAGAAGGCTACCTTATGGCATCATAGATTCGGTCACTTGAGCGAGAGCGGCATGAGGGTGTTACAATCCAGAGGTATATTAACAGATATAAAATATGCTAAATTTGATTTTTGTGAGAACTGTGTGTTTGAGAAGCAAAAAAGAGTTAGCCTTATGAAGGATAGCAAAGAGAAGAAAACTGAGATATTGGAGTTGGTGCATACAGATGTATGGGGGCCTTCTTCGGTAAAGTTTCTTGGAGGTAATTTTTATTTTGTTACTTTCATAGGTGATGCAAGCATGAAGACATGGGTGTTTGCACTTAAGCAGAAATTCAATGTCTTCAAGATCTTCAAGGTATAGAAAGCTATTGTTAAGAATGAAACATGTTTGAAAGTGAAATGTCTGTTGTCAGACAACGGTGGAAGATTTTGCAATAGGGAGTTCGATGACTATTGCTCTACCCATAGGATCAGGAGAGTGAAGACTGTACCGAGGACACCATAGCAAAATGGCGTGGCTGAGAGGATGAATAGAATCATTTTGGACCGAGCTCGGAGTATAAGACTACATGTAGGTTTGCCTTTCCAATTTTGGAGAGACACTGTATATATGGCAGTCTATCTAATCAACAGAAATTCAGCTAGTATTTTAGATGAAGGAATTTCAGAGGAGTATCGTTTAATAAGACTGTGAATTATTCATTCTTAAAGGTATTGGTTATATAACATATGCACATGTGGATCATGAGATGAGAAAGAAGCTTGATTCTAAATCTCAGAAGTGTGCATTCATTGGATACGGTGGCGACAAATATGGTTATCGCTTGTGAGATTATGAGCATAACAAGGTTATTCGTAGTAAAGATGTAGTATTCAATGAGGGTTGTATGTATAAAAACCGAATGGAAAGTAATAGTGAGAAAACAGTTGAGAAAGGGCACTTAGATCTAAATGAGTCACGGGATGGGGATTGATCCTATGGATGAAAGAAAATAAGAAATACCTATATCTGAAGGAGAAGAAATTGCTACACCTGAGAATACACAAGTTCAGATGAGACTGAACAGGAGAGCAAGCCACTGACTGTATAGATGGTTCCAGTTCTTCATCAGAGAGTGTTCCCACTTTGAGGAGGAGCACTAGGATAAGGAAGCCAACTCAAAAACTGTCTTCCTTTGTATCATGTTTTATATACTGATGTAGGTGAACCAGAGAGTTACTAAGAGGCTATACAGGATAAGTTTCGTCTTAAGTCGGAGCAAGCCATGCATGATGAGATATCTTCTTCGGAGGAGAATCACACATGAAAATTGGTGAAGCGACCGACAAAAATGAAAGCATTGCATAACAAGTGAGTATACAGGGTGAAACATGAGGTAGGAGGGACACAAAGATACAAGGCTAGACTTGTGGTGAAGGGATACGGTCAGAGAAAAGATATTGACTTTAATGAAATATTTACACATTTTGTCAAGATAACTTCTATCAGAACAATACTGAGTATTGTGGCTGTGAAAGGATTATATTTAGAGCAGTTTGATGTGAAGACTAATTTTCTTCATGGTGATTTGGAGGATAAAATATATATGGAACAGTAGGAGCGATATAAAGTTAAAGGAAAGGAGAATTGGGTATGTCGACTAAAAAGGAGCTTGTATGGGTTAAAACAGGCGCGAGGCAATGGTACTTGAAGTTTGACAAGTTTATATTGGATTCGGATTTTGCCAGATACAATTCAGATCATTGTGTATATTTACAAAAGTTTAAGAACGGTAACTTTATAATTCTAACTTTGTATGTAGATAATATACTTGTGGCAGATTCATGCATGAAGAAAATCAATGATCTGAAGAGGAAGTTGGCAGGGAGATTCTCTATGAAGGACATGGGTGAGGCGAAATAATTTCTTGGAATGCAAATTACCCGAAATAAGAAAAGTAAGAAATTATGGTTATCTCAGAAGGGGTACATCAAGAAGGTGTTGGAGAGATTCAACATAGAGAATAAAAAATTGGTAACTACAACTCTTAGTGGACAGTATAAACTATCGAAGGAGCAAAGTGTTAAGAAAGATGAGGAGATGAGACACATGGAAAATATGCCTTATTCATCGGCCATTGGGAATCTCATGTATGCAATGGTGAGTACAAGACCAGATATTGCACATGCAGTGTGAGTAGTGAGTAGATTCATGAAGAACCCCTAGGAAGGAACATTGGCAAGTAGTAAAGTGGATTTTCAGATATTTGAAAGGTACTTCAAAATATTATTTATATTTTGGGATTATAACATTGATGTGTAAGGTTTTGTAGATTCGGACCATGCGGGTGATAGAGACAATGGCAGGAGCACTACAGGTTATGTCTTTACTGTAAAAGGGATAGCGATAAGTTGGATTTCAAAATTACAATCAATTGTTGTTTTATTTTCAACAGAATCTAAGTATGTGGCAGCTGCAGAAATAAGTAAGGAGTTTATTTGGTTGCAGCGATTGATGAGTGAGTTGGGTTTTGAAGGAGTGAATTGCAGGTTGTTCAGTGACAGTCAGAGTGCAATTTATCTTGCTAAGAACTCCGCATATCATTCACGGACTAAATATATTCATTTGAGATACTACTTCATTAGATCCTTATTGGAGGATGACCAATTGAAGTTGGAGAAGATTGAGGGCAGTAAGAATCTTGCAGATATGTTGACAAAGCCGATTGATGGGAAAAAATTGAGCTTTTGCTCAACTTTAATGCATTTGTTTTGAATGCTGAAATTGGGACTTTAAACGATCGAGGTAAAAGATTTGGATACTAGAATTATCATGTATAGAGATTAAAATTTTTGCAATAGGTCTCCAAGTAGGAGATTATTACTAATGGAGCTCTATTTCTGCAATGGATTCAGACTGCCCAAACGGGTCCAAAATCGGTCCAAACCCGTTATGATATATATATATATATATATATATATATATATATATATATATATATATATATATGTGTGGGGGTGTGTGCTAGGGTTTGCATTGGCCGAGGTTCTTTTTTTTTTCTTTTGTTGAGGCGGCTACTGCTCTTGCTTTCTCTGGTGCGGCCGAACAAGGAGAAAAAGAAAAATTAATTTCAAGAGGCGGCTAGCACAAAAGGAAATTATTTGATGCAAATAATTGGTGGTGTGGTGTTTTGGCCGAAGCCTAAAAGAGGCTGAAGTAGTTGCTGCTACGATTATTTTTGGCCAAAAGAAAAAGAGGCAGGTGGCTTCTTTTGGAATTTCGATGGCTGAAGCACAGGTAAGATTATCGTATTTCTTTTTCAAGATGTGAGGATTTGATCTTGTATCTTGTGTGATTTCATCGTAAATTCTCTTGTGGTTGAGAACTAGAGTACTATAATCTCTTTTGATATAGTGGAAGTTTTCGATCGTATCCCTATGGACGTACGCACATTGCCGAACCATGTTAAATCTGCTTGTTCTCTGTCTCTTCTATTTTTCTTTTCGGTTAACTATTTGATTTCGCTGGTTGTTGCATTAGTATTATTCCGCTATTTTTGCTAACACTTCATGCATCTTGATCTTTCTCTACTATCGAAGATTGAGTGGTTGAGGATATTGGACAAGACATTGATTAGATGGGCATCGAAATATGGCATAACTTTTTGGCAGTGTTTACTAGTTCACCGGTGACTTTTCTACCTTCCCATACTCCATCCGATTTATATAGTAGATTAGTTTTTGGAGTCAAAATTCTTGGCAAATGAGATTGAGCCTAAAGCTTCATTGGTAACCATGAGATATATATAGGTTTAAGTCTTCTCTGGGCATTGGACAAGTTAGAAGTGGTGGTGATTTTAAATTCTTTGAAGGCCTTTTATTCTTTGATAGGCCACTCGATTTCTAGATTCTTCTAAATGCTGGGAGTATACTAGTGTGAAGTAGATAAGGCTCGAAGAGAGGATCCAATCATGACTATTTTTCTGGTCTTCGACCCGAATGAGAGTAGTTTCTTTATTATAAATAGATCAGAAATCTTCTATCTATTCTCTAAGCATAAGAGACTCAATTATTTCTGCATTTACTGGTTAGTATATTTGGCAAAATCCTTTAGCATTTTATCTGAAGAATTTCTGACTTTGTTCCATCTTTAATAACAATGAGATAATAATTTTGAACTATTCGTTGTTACTTGTAATTTTCAGATTTTATTTTTGTTTGGAAAATTGATACCTAGATGAAGAGTTGAGACTATAGCCTCAAGGTGTTTAGTGATGGGGTCACTCGAGTATACCATTGTAAAGCAAGGTGATAGCCATGATGGTGTATTTAACTTTCGGACTACTAGCCATGGAGCTTCCCTAAAAGTTATATGGAGCAAGATAGTCCCTATAGCTGGAGTCTTCATTCTATTGAGCCCAATTAGGGACCCTATGGTCTTATTAACTCTATCTCATCGATGCCCATTTGTTTGAAGGCATTAAGAAGTTATTGCCAGAGCTTCCAGCATCAACAAGAATTCTCCTTACCTCATAACCAACTATATTGGTTGAAACTACGGCAATGCCATCCTGGGAGACTCGAATCCTTTCATGTCTTTGCTGAAAAAAGTAATTTTCTGACTTCTTAATCATTTTGGAGCATGCAATGTGGCATTGATGATCCTTGCATATCTTTTAGAGCAGAGTATAATGTTTTCCCTAGGGCGGTTCCCCCCAAAATGGTTAATATTACGACTTTTTACCTTTGCCCTTTGTCTGTTGATGTGATAATTTACTGTAAGCGTACAGTAACGGTGTAACGCTATACAGGTCGTCCCACAGGGATCTATGGTATTTTGTTATTCCTACTAATTCTACTCTTCTAGCGGGTTAACTACGAGTTCTAAGTGGGATTTTGGTTGTTCTAATTAGTTTAGAATATAAAATCCACTAGTTTTCAATTATAAATTATTTCTATTATCTTCTTCCTATCATAAAAGTTTGATCTTTTAGTTTAGTTTCTACTTAAAATATCATAAGTATGGACTATCAAGTAGTGTGCAAGTATAATCCATCAAAAAGACTACTTCTCATAAAAATAAACTAAATCATTAAATAAATCTATGACAAAAATGAAAAGTAACAACCCCAAACCCTAACTAAGTATAGGCTATCAAAAAATCTGATTCAAGTATAACCTATCAAAGCATTAATCTAATTTTTTCATGGAAAAATCATATCTTTATTATTTTATTTTATGAAGAAAATACTAGAGAACAACTATATGGTGGATTCTAGTTTTATCTACATCCTAAAACTAAACTAAATTAGCTACTCATAGTTCGAGTTAGCAAGATCATATTTTTTTCTAGAAAGCAATTAAAGATTATACTAGAAAGTAAGATAAATCTATTTAGAAAACAATTAGAAAAAAATTACTTAAGAATAATTGATATGCAGCAAATGTTACCTCTGGGGTCGGTATTGTGGCAGTCATCCCTTTAGCAAACCCTAATTTTTATTAATAATATTCGAATACAAACGCTCTCCTACTTCCTTTATGATTAATTTTTACATGAAACCCTAGAATACAAAAATACGGCCAATTTATAGGCTTCGGAAATCAAAACCCAATTTTAATACAACTGCAAAACTAAAAAATTATGTCGAAGCCCTCGAAGTAAACTCATCAGGTGGGACCCTCTTTTTGCCGCCAAATAGCGGCATAATGCCGCCAATTGGAGGCAATAATATGGAGAAAAATCTTGGTTTTTCTTCTGTATGAGTCACGTGTCTTGTTCATTTGATTCTCCTAACTGTATTGCACTTTGACTCTTTGAAGTATTTTTATCTTATAACTTTACTCTCTTTAAACTCTTTTATAGCCTTTGTTTCTTAATCCGACTCTAATTTCATGTCATTTCCTTATAGGAATCGGATTACCTGAAAAATAAACTAAAAATACCCGAGTAGCATTTATTTATATATAAAAATACATAAAATATGGGGAAAAAAATACAATATATGATACTCATCACACCCCACACCTATCTTTTGCTAGTCCTCGAGCAAAACTTAATCATAAAAAGAAAAAGAAAAATCCTAACTCACTTTCGCAGGAATCGTGATTGCACTTAGTAAGTGCAACAAGCTTTTAAACCCCTAGGTTACCCTAGTGGACGAGTTGTGTCTCGTGAGCGTTTGTAGTGAATATACCCACAAAATTCGTAAAGAAAATAGATTAAGGAATAAAAAGAAGAAAAATAAGGATAATCGAAAATCAAGAAAAATAAAAAAATTTATACAAAAGAAATAAAAAAAAATTTATATACATTTTCTACAATTAATCTCACTAATATACAAACTCAAGAACGTATTTAGATTATCAATTTTCAAGCATTATATCAGATATCTTATCATTATAATCAAAAAAATAAATCCTATCTTTCAATACCCACTAACAGATAATCCATTGGCTCTTATATATTTACGTGCACGTGTCAAGTATACTTTGGCTTTGAACTCCATCTCTAACTCATGATTTATCTCCTCTCTCATAACAATTTTTTTCTTTTTTTAAGAATATTTCACCTTTCATGCAAATATTCACGCTTTTTTAGGCGCAAAGTATCCGATTACTCGGATCATACTCTTTTTTTTCACTCTTGAGGCTATTGCCTTAATACCAGACATACCCTATTATTTTATCACTCTCGAGACTATTGCCTTAATACCAGGCGCACCCTATTTTTTTATTCTTACCTTTTTTACTTTTTCTTTAGAGAGAGAAAACTTACTCAATCGTTATCATTTTTGTACTTAATCTAATAAACTATTGTGAAGTAAAAAGTAGATGTATACTTACCTAAAAATTACTGTTAGCTATATTTCTTAATCTTTTTCATAAAATTCTGAGTGTATCGTCCAATCTACTCTCATATCCAATTTCAAATCAAAAATTTTTCCTTTATCTGTAATTAGGTTGATCTATAGATTAAAATAAATAAATTTTCTGGTTTTTTTAGTTTTTTTTTTAATTTTTTTAGTTAGTTACCCTAAAAACTACACAAAGTGCAAAAATGAAGACACCCCAAAAATCTAAAAATAAAATAACAATCCTAAAAAAATAAAAAGAAAAATCTTAAAAATCCTAGAAAATAAAAATCTCCCTAATCCACTCTCCCACACTTAAACTCGTGTATGCCCTCATACACAAACAAAGGGTTGTAAATAAATAAGAAAACTATTGTACAAATACTATACAAAGAATGAGAGTCGTAAAAAGTTACGATCTCAATATCGTCACCCTATTAACGCATGAAAAGCGATTACGACCTCTCGATCGCTTTCCATTTTCATAGTGTGTGCATTTTAAATGTAAAGTTGATGCATTATTATATCTCATCAACCTCCTACAAGTCACGAAATTACCTGTCTATAACTTATGCTTTTCTTACTTTTTCTTTGTCCACATGTAAGCATGAATAATTTGGTTAAATAATTCTTCATGATAAACCTGCCAATCATCGTTAGTAACAAGTATACATGTAGAAATATCGTGAGGTGAGAAGAGTGCGATATGAGTAAGTGAATGAGGTGGTGGCCCTTCTAACTCATGAAGTAATGCAAGCTCTTCTGCAAACAAATTCTCAAAATTTTGCTCATAAATCAATGGCACACTTGCATAAGTATCATTATACATAGAATCAGTATGTGCCAATTCATCTAATAATATGAGCTCATCTTTGAAAATTTGCTCAAATAAGAATTCATCTTAGTTCAAGAGATAGAATGAGAGTGCAAACTGTGAATCATATTTACCTCAATGAGGGAGCTCGATGTGTGCTCATCCATATTGAATATGTTCAATGCCACAGTTATATTCCCGAATGATAACTTCATGAGGCCACTCCTGCAATCAATTAATGCATTTGATGTTGTAAGGAATTGTCTATCCAAGATAACGAAAATTTGATTCCGTGGATTGGAGATCGGCTCAGTTTCTAAGACAATGAAGTTTACTGGAAAGATAAACTCACCGATCTTAATGAGCACATCTTCAACCATACCAAGTGGTCTCTTGATCGAATGATTAGCTAACTGTAATATGACCTTGGTAGGTTGAAGGTTTCCTAACCCCAGTTGCTGATAAACAATGTAAGGAAGCAAGTTGACACTTACCCCTAGATCAAACAATGCCCTATCAAATGTATTGTTCCCAATTGTGCATGAGATTGTTGGAAAAGCTGGATCTTTGTACTTGACAGGTAAGGAGTTAGAGAGGATATGTGATATATTTGCAGTAAGAAAAACTTTCTTAGGAACGTTTCTTGCTCGTTTCTTAGTACACAAATCCTTAAGATATTTGGCATAAGTTAGAACCTATTGTATAATGTCAAGGTGTGGAATATAAACCTTCATTGTTGAAATATTTCAAAAATTTTCTTTTCTTGCGGTGAAGGCTTCCGAAGCCGATTGGGATATGCTACTTTCAGATTAGAAACAGATTCTTCTAAATGAGTATGTGTCGGCGATGGAGGCAATGGTGATGATTGTGGAGAAAGAGATGGTGTAGCCTGCGAAATAGGAGTGAGATCAGGGGGCATGGCTATATTGTTATCCACTTGCTTGCCGATCTGAGCATGTAAATGACATTGCATTGGTGAACATGGGATGAAACAAACTGAGATGAGTAAGAGTTGAGATTCATTATTGGTTGGGTCAGAAAGATACCTGGCCCCTGCTCACTTAGCTGTGTGGCTAACTGTCCAACCTGCTGTGCTATATTCTTTATCGACTGAGAACTTGCAAGAAGTTGTTGGTCAGTCCATTGTATAAAGTCAGTAGACACTTTTATTAAATTTTGTAATTGTGTGTCTAAATTGGGCGTCATCTTGAAGCATTCAATGTTCATGTAAACACTTATGCTTACTAAGGCACAAATGTCCAATTACTGAGTTTATGTTTATGTTTATGTTACTAGACCATAATATTGTTCTTGTGAACATGTAAGTTTCTTGAGGCACACCCCCAACTACTTGATACTTACTTTCTTTTATTTTTTTAATTTCAAAGAATCCTTGTTTTACTACCATGCTCACCTTTCTAGTATTTCCATCAATGTTAGTTTTGCTTGACTCATTGTGTTAGTGTACATATTTGTTTCTAATTTTAAATATCAGAATATCATATTTTTGGATCTAAGTTATCAATTAAAAACAATTAAGAAATACCTATTACATGAGTGTCAATTTGAGATATCAACCTAAAATCATTCATTTTCATTATATTAGTACCCCTTGTTATATTAAGAAAGGAAAAATTTTCTATAAATTAAACTAAAAGATTTTGGTGTCATATATATATGTGTGTGTGTGTATATATATATATGTATATATATATATATATATATATATATATATATATATATATATATATATATATATATATATATATATATATATATATATATATATATATATATATATATATATATATATATATATATATATATATATATATATATATATATATATATATATATATATATATATATATATATATATTCATATACATAAAATTTAACTGTCCTAGGTGTATCATATCCCAACCCCCTATTTAAATTGTGCAGTATCCTCAATGCATAAATATAGAGCATTAAAAGTAAAGACATTAAGAACATGATACAAATAGGAACAGAGGATAAAGTATATATAGGATCTGTCGTTCTTCTCTCTCGTTAGAGCCCCAATCACTATCACTGTCAGCTTTGCCTTTGCCACTGTCCTTTTTCGGGGCATTAATGGCATCTGCTTGGCTTGGAGTTCTCTCACCTAGCTCTGTAATTTTGTCTATGAGAATGTCATCCTCACCGGTTATATGTTGATACATCCTAATTATTCTCTAGAGGACTATTAAAATGTTTAAGATTTCTATAAGGTTGCTGGATACATATTAAGCGTCTTTGTGTTATAAGTTTAGGTGGTACTCTTTACAGACAACATCCTATGCTTTGCTTAATAAATATTTTGGAGAATTTGTTTGTGAGGGTTGACAGCTGCTATACCTTCTCCCTTTCATTTTGTCATTCTTCTTCTTCAATTGTTTTCTTCACTTTAGGTAAATTTTATTGTTCTTTAGTATAAATTTATTATTTATTTTCATGCAAAACATATTTTTTGTCTGCTTTCTAGGTATATGTAACTAATTCTTTAGGAATCTAAGATGTTGATGAAGCTAGCTATACGCGATATTAACTTGCAAATTTTGTCTTCTCTCCTTGGTTATTTTTTCTGATTATCTAACATGTTAAGTTTAATGCAATAAACTTATAAATTTAAAGGTTTGATAAATTAAGCTTAAGTAATTTTTATAGCCTATGTTTACTAAGGATTTGAAGTTGATGATTTGACTTTAATATAATAGTAATCTATATGACATAATTTGAGTCAATATTTTTTGATATCTTTAATGTTTTATTCTTGAGAATTGTCATGATATTTTGTACTTCAACAAGGTAAATTAATTTTAAATTAAAAAAATCTTTTCTCATAAATTAAGTTACTGTTCACAATAAAATGAAGGACGGAAATAAAAGGATTATAGTTGTATTGTTAGTCTTGGGGATTCTAACATCATAGATTTTACCTTTTAAATAACTACATCCTTCATGAAATCAACCTTTTTTGTTAATTCATTTAATACAACTAAACTGAGAATCACAAACTTGAAATCCCTGTAGGATGACCTACTACGTGTAATTGCACATGAGCACTTATAGTAGAATTAAAATTCACTTTAAGATTTTGGTACTATTGCCGATGATTGATGGTGTTTTTTCTCATTTTTCGTTGTGTTATAAGGATTAATTGTGTGTATTAAATGTGCAATTAATTGAATCAAAGATCCACAAGTTCGAGAAAGATATAGGTGTGTAACAAAGGTTACTGGACCAAACTCGAGAGTCAAACTCTTAAGTTTAAGTGCCGCCTAGTGGCCAAAACTGCCAAACAGCGACATAGGCATAATCTTCCCTGAACTTTTCTTATTTTTTTTTTTCTCTCAACTTTCTGTTTTTTCTTAAAATAATTTTAAAAAATGAGTCTAAGTCAATATTTTGGTAGAGTCCAATTACATTTTACATCATATTTTGTTTTTCTTTGTAATTAGTGATTGCTAGGAAAGGTATATGTTGCACACATTATTAGTTATTGTATTTGATTACATTTTCATTTGAAATTCATCATAAAGCTATCCAAGACCTAATCTTATAAGTTAGGAATTTCATCATACTTTAGTTGGCTCAAAAATCACACAGCTCATTTAGTATAAGCCAATTTACTGTTAAAAACAAATAGACATCGGCCCATAAGGACTTTCCAGAGAAAGAGTATAGGTACCTTCAGTTTAGTAACTAGGGAGTTTGAATTTGTTTGATAAAATCGATCTTTTTATTGATCATTCCATATTCCACCTATATTCCTCATCTTTCCACATTTGATTATTCCTCCATTCAATATGGAGTCTAGGTTATCCATCTATCCTTTTATCATCGTTGTTGGTTTATGCCATTGTGGTTCCCTGATAAATCTGATCGTCTCATCAGATCACATGTCACCATAGGTGTGAAAATTGATCCACCAATGCTGATCCTTTAGGATCTTTATTACTTGATGCATACTTTACTTCTATCTTGCATTAACCTACCAGCAAATGCAGGTAACAATTAGGAATTCAAGCTATAGTATATTAACATACTTTCGAAATTTACTGGATTTGATTTTGAAAATACATATATCTTTATTATTGAGTTTAGGAAGTATGTGTGATGATCAAACTATAATACTTATCTGTGGATGCAATTAAGCTTGCACTTAAGGCCAATGCCAGGAAGTGATTGTATAGCATACCTACTGACTCTATCACTTTTTGGAATGAATTTTCAATAGTGTTTTTAAAAAAGTATTGTCATACACATAAGACAATAAAGACTCGAAATGTCATCAATCAATTCTGTCAAATATCAGGTGAACCTTTTTGGAAGTATGTAGAACAATTCAAAAACCTCTTAGCTTAGTGCTCCATTATGCGATAGAAAAATGGAGGTTGTGTCAGATCGTATAAAAAGATCTAAACTATACATCCAAAACTATTCCTCAGTCTATTTGCAAGGGAGAGTTTTATGAGGAAGAATGAGAAAGAAGCATGGAAATTTCATGAAGATCTATCTTAGAAGGCTATGTAGTGGGAGAATCCCATTGAAAAGTCTAGTGCTTCAACTTTTACAAGGTGGTCTCTATAGCATAGAAAATTCCATAACTATCGAAACTAAGATTGCTGTCTTTTTAACGAGAATAAAGACATTGGAAGTCCCTAATATTCTCCAAGTTGGTTAAGTTAACCAATTGCAAACTACAACTTGCTTTAATTGTAGTATTCCCAATCATGTTAGAATGGAGTGTCTATTGTTAGTAAATCTCATGGTCCCAATCAATGTTATATATTCTAGAGACATGAACAATCCATATGCTCCAATATATAATCCTGACCCAGTAGAACCACCCTCACGCAATTAAGGGCCATACCAAGGAGATCCTAGTTCCAACATGAACCCTCCATCCAATGGTTAGTTTGCTAGACCAAATATAGGTATATATCATCACCCAAATGACACCAATGCTATGAACAACCAAGTTAGACCCCATGTAGTCAATTATTCTTATCCACCACAAGGTTAGAACACTGATCATGATAGATGATTAACTTCACTTGAGAAGACTATGGAGAATCTTCTCAAGACTACTACCAACCTAGATAAACAAATTCAGAACTTTATGAAAGTTTTTACACAGACAAACAGAGGTTCACTAGTTCATGCAAAGGATAGACCAATAACTGAGTGCCTGTAAATAGTTTGTCAAGAGCATAGAACTATTGGTTGGTCAATTAGCCACATAACTGAGTAAGTGTGGGTTGTGCATCTTTTGGAGCCAAACATTGACAAATCCTAACTCCGGCTTACCTTAGTATATTCTATCATATGTTTACCAGTGCAATATCATACTCATGCTCAAACCTCGCAAGCAATTGGAAAACAATGTAGCCATGCCCTTTATCACAATCCTATTATTCCATAGGTTACATCATTATCTCGTCCCTTTACTCCTCCATCATCATCTTCATCTTCTTCTTTGTCATTCCATTCTCAATTTGATGAACTTTTTTCTAAGTTGACGGCATCATATCCAAGTCGGCTCAGGTCTTCACTATAAGTACAGAAAATTCTCTAATTTTTTTAGCAGGTGAAGGTCAACATTCTACTTCTTGACATCATTAAGTAGGTTCTCTCTTATACCAAGTTCCTCAAGGATGTATGTACCAAGAAATGAGATAGAAATCTTCTAGAGAAAGTCTTTCTTACTATTAACATATCTCAAATCCTCTGCAACTTCTTGCGTGTCAAGTATAAAAGTCCAAGTTTCCACACAATTTCATGCACTATTGGAACACTACATTAGACAGGATGTTGAGTGTAAACTTACTTCTCTACAACGTATATTAGCAACAAAGGTTATAAAAACTTCAAATTACCAAGATCACAGTATAGCTAATTGATCTTTTAGTCAGAGACCACTTGGTATAGTTGAATATTTGCTTATCAAGGTTAGTGAGTTCCTAATTCTTGTTGATTTCCTCATCTTAGAAATAGAATCGATCCCCAATCTACGAAATTATATTCTCATTATTTTAGACAGACCATTCCGTACTACTTTAAATGCTCTAATTGACTGCAAGAGTGGCCTATGAAGCTCTCATTTGGGAGTATGACCACAACATTGAACATCTTGAACATGAATGAGCAAACTATTGTTCTCGGCTGAAATTGTATTCGCCTTTTCTTCCATTGAATTAGCTTGAATTACAACGAAAGTGAACAATAAAGAACAAACGAGAGGATTTTATATCTCAATCACTCTCTTTTACAATATATATAGTGGGATCTGTGTGGCGATGGGATCTGTCAAGCAGCTCCTTTGGACGATCTGACGTCAAACTCTTCTCTCTTGAAGGTGACGGCCGACTGTAGATGATCTTTTCTTTTCTGCTCTTCACGAATCCAAGGCTCTATGCGTAACTTAAATTCTCCAAGATGCTAAAAAGACGATCCGAAAAGATCCCTAGGGCTTCCTCCAAGGGGTATTTATAGCCTTAGGATGATTTGAGAGTTTCTATCTAAATAGAATTTGTACTCATCAAGAATTCCAATCAAATATCTTAGTTTCGATTTAAATCTCTTGATTTAGAGTTCTGATTGGACTTAATTTGGGTATTTGGATAAGCCAAAATCATAATCTCAATCAATTTGAGATTCTGGTTATCTGCAACGCGGAGCTAATCTCGCCAAAACGCAGAGCTAAAGAACCAGAACGCGGAACTAACGCGGAGCTATTGAATAGCTCCGCGTTTTGTTCAAACGCGAGGCTGATATAGCCAAACGCGGAGCTACTAAGTTAGCTCCGTGTTCTATTGTGGAAAATTCTTTTTACTTAGAAATTTTCACTGCCAACAGAACCCCCTCCAAAGTTTTCAAAATGGCTTAGAATTTAGCAAATTTTGAAATACTTTGGATCCTTAAACGCAGAGTTAAAATACCAAGTTTATCTCGCGTTTTGTTCACTTGCGCGGAGCTAATAGCTTCTCTTCTTTCAGTGAAATGAGTAATTGCTTCATTAATTACGCCAAACTTCTGTGCCGAATACCAAGAGATGGACCATCGGTTTAAATAGAGTTTTTGACTCGTCTTCTTCTTCATTACATCCGAGAAAAATTCAGAATTCCGACGACCGAGCAGCTCATGCGAGAGAGCGATTTTTCGTCCTTCCATGGATTTTCATCACTAGAATGTTATCTAAGAAGAGTACGGCGTCGCACGCTTCTCATCATCGGCGAACGGCACTAGCAGCGACGGCAGCGGCCGAGGGAATGGACACAGCTATAAACTAGTTCATGCCATGTCCATTAGCAGTAAAAATCTTAATTTTTGTACTCCTTAGAACAACTTTGGAGTTTTTTTGTTCGGTTTAAACCGACAAACCACTTCTTTTACCGGCGAGATCGCCGTTTTCCGGCCGTAAGGCTCGGAAGAAGAATGAGAAGACGAAGAAGAACTCTGGTCTTCTTCTACGCGAAGTTATCGCGTCATCCTCGCGTTTTGAACCGCCGGGCTATCTTGGTTAGCAGTCGCGTTTGAACCAAGAGGCTATTTTGATTAGCAGTCGCGTTTGAACCGCGAGGCTATTTTTTCATCTGCACGCGGAGTTATTTTTAGCTCCGCGTTCTGATACATAGAAGATTTTTTCAAGTTTTATCAAATTTTCTTCTAATTTTTGACTCTCCTTCTGCAGTGGGGTACTCGGACCAGATCATTTTTGGAGAGGAGTGCATGTGGCTCTACCTATCTTCATCAGCCAAAGTAACTCTAAGGAATCCAGAAGCATATGCTTTACAACATAGTTGCAGGTTTCAAGCTCTGGCTCCAAAAAGTAAACTTTTTGAAGGAGTTACAAGAACTCTGCGGCAGCTCATTAAGTTTTCTTGAGGATCATTTCTGTTAGATGACAATCGCTGTCACTTTCCAAAGCGATAGAGATGATCATCTAAGCGCTTGTAGCATTTCGAATCCAACTTGTGCATCTTCATTAGGATTCTTGTAGCAGTATCTTCAGATGATCCACTAAGAATTTTAAACAGATCATAGTTGACATTTGCAGAGAAGATCTTTTGTATGTGAACCATGGAATTGAGCTTCAACATCCCGTGGAGGAGTCTCACCGTTAGGTTATTGATGAGTCGATGAATTTGTAGAAGATTTTGGGAGAGCTATAACTCCCTCTTCTTTTGTAATCTTTTTGTTTTATGAATAAAGGCAAAAAAAAAAAAATTCTCTCTCTATCTGTTGGCTTCAAGAATCTTGCTTGCACAACAAATAGATAATTTGTAATTTTGGTAAAACAATCTAAGGCTCATCTGCGTAACTCAGATTATTAATACCAGGATGATCGGATAAGGATCTTTTAACTTAGATGGAAGTGCCTAATTGTACATGCCCAAATCCAAGTTTTTTGTAGAAAACGCGTAGATAAACTGCCGAGTTATCCTCGCGTTTTGCACGGTTGTGCGGAGTTAATAACTTTGCGTTTTCCATCATCACGTGAAGCTAATAGCTTTGCGTTTTGGAGAGTAACTGATCAGTAGTTGCTCCGTTTCTTGCTCCGAATACCAAGGGGCGGGTTTTTTCATTTAAATAGAGTTTTAACTCTTTCTTCTCCATTCTTTTGAAGAAAATCCAAGAACTCCGAGCTTAGGCGATCCAAGAACCCTTGCTTCCGGCCAATTTTTTGCCCATTTTCGTCAATTTCTTCCAAGATTTCGAACCCAATGGCACCCAAGAAAACCACGACTTCGCGCGTCACTTCTCCATCGGCGGCCGGCGCTAGCAGCGGCAGCAGCGGTCGAGGCAGCGGGCGCAGTGGCGAACAAGTTCCTGCCGCGCCTATTGGAGGTAAAAACCCTAACTTTTGGTCCTCTTAGAACCATCTGGGAGTGATTTGGCTTGGTTTCGACTGGCCATTTTGCTTTATCACTGGTGAGACTGCCGTTTTCCTACCATATGGCTTGGAGAAGAAGAAAGGCCTCTGGTTTTCTTCTATGCGAAGTTATCGCGTTATCCTCGCGTTAGAAACGCGGGACTATTCTGACTAGCTATTGTGCTTAAATGCGAGGCTATCTTTTTAGCTTCGCGCGGAGTTATTTTTAGTCTCGCGTGGTCTGATTTTTAGCTTCGCGTGGAGTTATATTTAGCTCCGCGTGGTCTAATTTTTAGCTTCTCGTGGAGTTATATTTAGCTCCGCATCTTAGAAGATTTTCTGAGTTTTGTAAAACTTTTTCCTAACTCTTGATTCTTCTTTTGTAGTGGGATATCCGGTGGATACCCTCCCCCATAGGCACTACTTTGGTTTTGCTGGGGGCGCAGATGCAACGGCTCATTTTCGTTTCACAACCATCCTTGCTGCATACAAGCAGGACTCGACGGAGCGCAGGGAGAAGTTAATAAAATATAGCTCCACTATTGCACGGGAGATCGTGACTGACGCGGCCTTCGAGGCCTTGAACAGAGAGGTGTTGGAGAAGCTTGCATTTCTCTTTGGAGATAAAATGGAGCAATCAGACTAGATCCTTTTTGAAGAGGAGAGCACGTGGCTCTATAATTCTGGCGAAGCTTTAATATTTCTGCCTAAGATGGAGCGTGGCTATCCTTTGGTCTATCTTCAAAAGCTGGCGATGCATCGTGAGTTAGAGTGGGGATTAACTCAAGAATATGACGGCGTCCCAACGGGCAAGTTGGGCGCACATAGGGCTTATCAAGATGGCCCCACCAGATGTATTACTGGGTTGCTTCCAGGCAGGGTTACCAAGGACCACCTAGTAGGAGAGGTCACAACTCGCGCACGAAGTTTCCCGAGCGAGTTCATGGAGAAATGAGGCCAATACCCAGCCAGTGATTTCAGGATGCCTGGTTGGGTTTATTCCTCCGGCAATATGTGGTGGGCCCGCCTTGTCCAATATATGTTAGATTCCCATGAACCAGTTCAGTTTGGGATTCCTCAGAGTGTTTATCACTTTTTTGGTCTCCTGGAGATGTACAACCCCGAGACTAGCACTTTCTTTACACCAGTAGGTGAGCTGGGGTTCGCTCTTCATGAGATGTTTGAGATGTCCGGGCTGTTAATGGGCGAAGTCCCGTATGAAGAGTATATCCCCACCACCGAAGAGCTGAATATGCTAAAGGTGAGAGACGAGCGCATCTATGCCACCTACTGAGAGATGATGTGCCATTACCGCATCTGTGCCGACATGGCAGGTGTGCGTAATCAGGGTATCGGCCACAAGAAATGGGCCGATTACCTCTTCGCCAACTTGAACTCCAAGGATAGTTCAACAACAGTCCATGGCTATGCTTCTGTTGCCATCACGGAGATCGATTGCCGCATCGCCAAGACCCGTATAATGTATTATACTACCGAATCCAACGAAGGTGAATTTGGTCCTGGCACCTCCTTCAAGAGTTACCACTACCAAGCTCAGTTCCTAATATCCAATAGAGGTCTTATTGCTGAGTTTTTGATACTATGGTTGAAGAGATGTGTCGTGCCGTCATTGCCGAAAGAGGTCATTGCAATGACCGTGGTGTATCCAGCAGTTCTTCTTGCATACGGCTATTGGCAGTGAAAATTTCTAAGTTAAAAGGATTTTCCACAACAGAACGCGGAGCCAATTCAGTAGCCCCGCGTTTGGTAATATTAACCCTGCGTTTGAATAAAACGCGAAGATGTTTAATAGCTCCGTGTTGATTCCGCAGTCTGGCTTGTATTAGCCTCGCGTTTGAGTAAAACGCGGAGATGATCAATAGCTCCGCATTTTAGTTAGTTAGCGCCGCGTTTTGATGCGATTAAAGCTCCGCGTAAGCAGATAACCAGAATCTCAAATTGATTGAGATTATGATTCTGGGCCTATCCAAATACCCAAATCAAGTCTAATCAGAATTCCATCAAAACTAAGATATTTGATTGGAATCCCTGATAATGACTAGTTCTATTTAGATAGAAACTCTTGCATTAACCTGGGGCTATAAATACCTTCCTGGTTAAACCCTAGGGATCTTCTGCAGAATTCGAATTACGCACAGAGCCTTGAGTTCGTGAAGATCAGAGAAAATCACTATCTTCTTTCTGGAGTTCTTGAGAAGTTTGAGTTACGCGAGAGAGCCTTGAACAAATCAAAACCAGAGAAGATCGTCTATAGTCGGCCGATATCTTTAAAAGAGAAGATTTCAACGTACTGATCGTTCAAAGGAGCTGCTCGACAGATCCCATCGCCACTGATCCCACGAAATATTGTAAAAGAGAGCGATAAATATAAATCCTCTCATTTGTTCTTTTTTTTTATCTTGTTCACTTCCGTTGTAATTCAAGATTATTAAATGGAAGGAAGCCAAAGAACTTTTGTGACGAACAAACTGGCGACCACAGTGGGAGCCATCTCTTTCACTGATGAAGAGATTGTGGCGCAATCGGACGTTGACTTGATCGAAGTAGACACGCTGGTTATTGAAATCGACCAGCAGAAGTATGAGGAGTTCCTCTCCTCTGGATCAGGTGACTTGGATGAGACACGGCACTATCGTCGCATGTACTCCAATACCCGAGCGACGGGTAGAAAGGTATCCACCGAGAGACGGAGATCCTTGGAGACTGCGGCTATAGAGCCGGAGTTCACACAAGAAATCCTAGCCGAGGATGAGCTTCTGACTGCCGAAGAAGACCTAGGGACTGGACTGACCAGGACCCAACTCCGGAACAGGAACCGGAGAGCGAGGCGTAGAGCCCTCAAAGCCCGCCTTGGACGCGGAGCTAACTCTAGAGGACGCGAGGCTATGGTCCCTCGCAAACTGGCTCGCGCTACCCGCGAGACCAGTCTCTACCGCGTTAAATGCGAAGATACAACTTGCCTTAAAAGCAAGGAAAAGCCAGCGTGTGATTTTCCACGCGAGGCTATTACTGAGCCTAGCGAGAGACGCGAAGCCAGTAAGGGTTGCGCTAGTCACAGAATACCCAACACTCGCGAGAGACGCGAGTATAAAAATTCTTCAAAGCCAGCGTGTGATTTTCCACGCGAGGTTATTACTGAGCCTAGCGAGAGACGCGAAGCCACTAAGGGTTGCGCTAGTCACAGAATACCCAACACTCGCGAGAGACGCGAGTATAAAAATTCTTCAAAGCCAGCGTGTGATTCTCCACGCGAGGCTATTGCTGAGCCTAGCGAGAGACGCGAAGCCAGCAAGATTTGCGCTAGTCGCAAAATACTTAACACTCGAGTATAAAAATTCTCTAAAACCAGCGTGTGATTCTCCACGCGAGGCTGATACTGAGCTAAGCGAGAGACACGAGGCCAGTAATACTCGCAATAAATGCAAGACTTCTGATACCCGCGAGGAACGCGAGGACAATTGGCAAATAGTTGTCAGTCGCAAAAATCGTGCTAGGCGCGAAGCTATGATCTGTGTTAATCGCAAAGATAAGCCAGCGTGTAAGACCTTCCCTTCACACGGGGCTATTATTCCAGAAGCTAAACTTCTAAAGACATACCAAGCCAGTGAGAGACGCGAGGCTAGTGTGGATAAGCGCGGAGCTATTCTTCAGGCCCGCAATGTGAAACGCGAGGCTATTCCTAAGCCACGCGAGGATCGGTCCAACCCCAGAGTCAGGGTTGATCAGACAAAGAAGCTTCAGTGGGTTCCCAGATCTTCTCAAGAGTTGAATGGACCTCTTGACTCTATGACTAAAGGCGCTGATCTCAGGGAATATCTCTCTAAGAAGAGAGGCATAAACCAACTTCAGGTTGACCCTGTCTGTCATTGCCAGCAACTTGTGACGGCAGTATCAGCCGTGATGGACAACTGTGGCTGCAGCAAGAACAGGATATCTGTGTTCGACCGATTAAACGAGTCAAACCAGAATCCTGCTAAGAAGACAAGAACCACTTTCCTGAAGCAAGGGAGAGCTGTAACCTCCAACATGGTAGGAAAAGGGAAGAAAATTGCAGAGACGGATGATGATTCAGAATCGAGCGATGAAGAACCTCATCGTGTCAGTCGCAAAAATCGTGCTAGGCGCGAAGCTATGATCTGTGTTAATCGCAAAGATAAGCCAGCGTGTAAGACCTTCCCTTCACACGGGGCTATTATTCCAGAAGCTAAACTTCTAAAGACATACCAAGCCAGTGAGAGACGCGAGGCTAGTGTGGATAAGCGCGGAGCTATTCTTCAGGCCCGCAATGTGAAACGCGAGGCTATTCCTAAGCCACGCGAGGATCGGTCCAACCCCAGAGTCAGGGTTGATCAGACAAAGAAGCTTCAGTGGGTTCCCAGATCTTCTCAAGAGTTGAATGGACCTCTTGACTCTATGACTAAAGGCGCTGATCTCAGGGAATATCTCTCTAAGAAGAGAGGCATAAACCAACTTCAGGTTGACCCTGTCTGTCATTGCCAGCAACTTGTGACGGCAGTATCAGCCGTGATGGACAACTGTGGCTGCAGCAAGAACAGGATATCTGTGTTCGACCGATTAAACGAGTCAAACCAGAATCCTGCTAAGAAGACAAGAACCACTTTCCTAAAGCAAGGGAGAGCTGTAACCTCCAACATGGTAGGAAAAGGGAAGAAAATTGCAGAGACGGATGATGATTCAGAATCGAGCGATGAAGAACCTCATCGTGTTACTCGACTAAGATCAGGAGTCGTCCCGCCCCGAAATTATAAGAAGCTCGCAGGGGGTTCTTACGACGAGGACAGCGATAATTCTGCTATAGCCTCGCCTCCATCCTCTACATCGTCTCGGCTACAGAAGTCAGCATCGCATATGGCAGATAAGTCTGACGATATCAATCAGAGATTTGAAGCTCAAGAAAAGATGATTCGAGAGCAGCAAAAGATGATTGAAGGTCTTAAAGTCATGCTATCGAGATTTGTCGAAGATAATGCCAAAAAGGGCAAAGAAACTATGAATGAAGAAGAACATGAAGAGAAAGCCCGCTCAATGCATGAGGATGACGATAGATTTTCTTTCCACGACCCGCATGGGGAAAAGATAGAAAAGCTACAGAATCAACTTGAAGCTTTAATGCGTAAAAAGGAGTTGAAAGAAGCAGGGGTCTCAAGACCGTATCCTTCTGAATGGGATACGATACCATACCCACAGAAGTATAAGCCGCTCAAGTTAGAGCCATACGACGGGAAGGGATCGCCCAGTCAGCATACATATTACTTCTTGTCCCAAGCAGGACATTTGATGGGTAATGACCTCATCATGACCAAAGTATTCGCAAGTACTTTGCGAGGGCCTGCCTTTACTTGGTTCATGCAGTTGCCTCCAGGTACTATTAATACCTGGTTAGATGTTGAGAAATTATTCTCTCACGTTTCTTTGAGGATGACACCGTGATTACGGTTCATTCCCTCCTTGCAACTAGACAAGGAGAACAGGAAACGGTTAAAGACTTCATAGAAAGGTTCCGGGAGAAGTCCGTACATTGCTAACACGGAATGATCCAGGAAACTCTAGTCGAGACATGTCGACACAACCTTAAGACCAATGTGCTCCTCAAAATGGGGGTTGTAGAGTCCAAGATGTGGAGGGACTTGCTTAAACAAGGAGAGCAAGCTGAAAACTTGATTCACCGAGTTGAAGAGTCCCGCGGGCCAAGAAGTGCTGGGGGTAATAAGTCATATACCCAAAACAACAGCAATAAAAATAAAGGGAAAGCAGCGATATCGTCAGAAGCTGCTCCTCAGAAAACCAGTCCTCCGCCAGAGCCAAAGCCTCAAGGTCAGCGAGGATCAAGGCAAATTAGACCGCAGCAAAAAAGGAATTATACTTTCAAAGCGGAACAGACGCCTGTCCTCTTTCACCTGCTCCAAAAGAAGGGAATGCTAAAACTTCCGGAGAATAAGAAGCCAGAAGACGCTGGTAAGACTAAAGATCCCAACTACTGTCTCTATCACTGGAATGTTGGGCACCCTACTAGGGATTGTTTTCCCCTTAAGAACAGAATCCAAGCACTAATAGAAGCTGGAGTTCTGACGCTTAAGGAGGAGCAGAAGAAGGTCACTACCAATATGGCAACCATAGTGGTTGGAACCCACGAGTTCCCCGCAGGAGTGACCCCAATCCCAAAGGGTGAGGCAGGTACAAAGAATCTTGATCCTTACAACAAAGCCCAAGAAGAACTTGTCCCTGTAACGACCCAAAGAGGGGAAGTTATGTGGGTTCACCCCGATTTGATAGAAGACGAGAAGTGAAAAAACACAGGGGGTCACAAGAAAAAGCGGACTAGCAATGCTATCTCCGCGGAAATAAAGGATGAATATATTGCAGGAATACCCACAGACTCTAAAGAGGAGCCCGAAGCCATGGCCACTCATCAAGATGGGGAAGGCCCTTCCGGCACTCGGTCTGGGAAAACATATCTTAGAGACTACATCAGAGTAGATCCGAAGGATATATATGCGGAAACATCATCTGAAGATGAATCCTACCAAGTCGTTCATGGGGGTATCCAGCGGGAAATTTCTTGGGTTCATAATCACCTCAAAAGGAATTTTTCTCGACCCTGAAAAGGCAAGATTAGCGAAATGCCGCCTCCCCGCAATCTTAAGGAATTAAGGGGATTACAGGAAAAGCTCGCCTATATTCGACGCTTCATTTCCAACCTATCTGGACAATGACAGCCATTCTCAAAACTTATGAAAAAGGGAGTGTCTTTCATATGGGATGAGGCATGTCAGCAGGCATTTGATGACCTCAAGAAGTACATTACTAAGCCTCCTGTACTTATGGCACTAGCCCCTGGGTAGCCCTTCCTTATATATGTAAGGGCCATGGATAATGCTTTAGGAGCATTACTTGCTCAATATAATGAGCACGGCCATGAACATGCCCTCTACTATTTAAGCAGAACAATGATTGGGGCCGAACAGCGGTATACCCCGATTGAAAAGGAATGTTTAGCCCTAGTGTTTGCTGTTCAGAAAATGCGACACTACCTTTCGGGGAAAACAATTCATGTCATATCACGGGTTAACCCCTTGAAGATTCTGATGACCAAACCGGGATCCTTAAATGGCCGATTGGCAAAATGGGCGCTCTTACTATCGCCCTATGACAAACATTTTGTCCCTTAAAAGGCCATGAAGGGACAGGCAATCGCCGATTTCCTTGCAGACCATCCAATTTGGTCCAAATTAAAGCAGACATTAGAAGTCAACACAGTTACCGGAGAACAGTCTTGGCAAATGTTCTTCGATGGTGCCGCGAGACGATCTACTGCTGGAGTGGGGGTTGTGCTAATATCCCCACATAAACATATATTGCCTAACGGTTACTCATTAACACAACCGTGCACGAATAATGTAGCGGAGTACAATGCGCTCATTATCGGCTTAAAAATAGCTCTGCAACTGGGGGTGAACCATCTAGAGGCATATGGAGACTCTAAACTCACCGTCAATCAGATGACAGGTGAGTATGAAGTCAGACATGAAGCCCTCATCATCCCCTATCATCAGTTAGCTATTGAGCTAGCAGGATATTTTGAACAATTCTACATATATCACGTATCTCGAAATGAGAACGTTTATGCAGATGCTCTTGCCGCATTAACCGCAACACTGGCAATCCCGCCAGGTGAAGTTAAAAGCATCACCATTGGTAGCAGAGAACTCCACCCAGACGCGGTGTCTCAAGCCGAAGAGGTATGCCAGATAGGTTTAAAGTTAGAGCCCCGTGATTGGCGATTTCCGTTTGTGGATTATGCTTTGCATGTGATATTACCAGAAGATCCAAAGGAAGCCACCTCAATAAAGAGGAAGGCCCAAAGATTTTATTATGACCATCAACTTCAGACTTTGTATAGAAAGTCAAGAGATGGTCTACTGCTACGCTGCGTATCAAAAGCAGAAGCAGAACAAGTGCTGAAAGAAACACATGATGGAGTATGTGGAGCTCATCAGCCTGGTCCAAAACTCGGAGACCGTATAAAAAGGTTAGGATACTACTGGCCAAATATGATCACGGAAGCAATGGCATACGCTAAACGATGCCATGCATGCCAAGTTCATGCTAATTTTATTCACCAACCCCTAGAATACTTGCACAATACCGTCGCTAGTTGGCCGTTTGAGGCCTGGGGAATGGACATTGTGGGGCCAATAACTCTCCCGTCATCCAGAGGACATCGGTGTATTCTTACAATAACCGATTATTTTTCAAAATGGGGTGAAGCCGTGCCCATGAAAGAGGTGAAAACGACAGATGTGATTAAGTTTATCAAGCATCATGTCATTTACTGATTTGGCGTCCCTCGACGGATCATTCATGATAATGGTCCGCAATTCATTAGTCAGGGATTCTCCAGATTCTGCAACAAGTTCAGAATCAAAGATATCGCTTCTACACCATATAACCCTACGGCTAATGGGTTAGCAGAAGCTTTCAACAAGACGATCGTCAAACTCCTTCGGAAGTTTGTCTCTTCCAATAAACGAGATTGGGATGAAAAGTTGGGAGAATGTTTATGGGCTTATTGCACCACCGTTCGCACCCCGACCAAAGCAACCCCATTCTTTTTGGTTTACAGAAGTGAGGCTGTCTTGCCTCTTGAAATCCAGATACCATCATTAAGAGTGGCTTTAGCCACAAAGATGAAGACAGAAGAGCGCCATCAGCAAAGATTGTAAGAACTAGAGGCGTTAAATGAAAAACGTCTCAGGGCTCAACAGCAAATTGAGTTGTATCAAGCCCGAATATCTCAAACGTTCAATAAGAGCGTTAAGCCAAGGACCGTTAAGCAAGGAGACTTGGTTCTGGCTGTTACAAGGCCAATGGTGCTAACCCACAAGACTAAGGGTAAGTTTGAACCCAAGTGGGAAGGACCGTTTATTGTGGAGACAGTATACTCCAGTGGAGCCTATCGCTTAATGAATCAAGACGGTGATAGGATGATGATACCGATCAATGGCAAATTTTTGAAGAAATACTATTCTTAGTACCCCTGGAGATACGCGTCTTCTTTTCTTAGGCATGCGCAGTTTGGCGCCTCTGACCTAAACCTGGTGCGTTTGGTTCTCAAGTTTGAACCACCTCCAGTCTTTTTCTTAGGCATGCGCAGTTTGGCGCCTCTGACCTAAACCTGGTGCGTTTGGTTCTCAAGTTTGAACCACCTCCAGTCTTTTTCTTAGGCATGCGCAGTTTGGCGCCTCTGACCTAAACCTTGTGCGTTTGGTTCTCAAGTTTGAACCACCTCCAGTCTTTTGCTTAGGCATGCGCATTGAGCGCCTCTGACCTAAACCTGGTGTGTTTGGAGTGACCAGTTCAAGTTACGCGAGAGAGCCTTGAAACGCCTCCAGTTTGGTTCTCAAGTTTGAACCACCATCAGTCTTTTCTTGGGCATGCGCAGTTTGGCGCCTCTGACCCAAACCTGGTGTGCTTAGTTCTCAAGTTTGAACAGCCCCCAATCTTTCTTTTAGGTATGTGTAATTAAGCGCCTCTGACCTAAAAGGTATAAATTGCCCAACGCCGACTAGGCAATGGAAAGAGAACCAGTTTCTCGCCAACCCATCATACTGGGGAAAAAGTATGAATTGCCCAACGCCGACTAGGCAATGGGAAGAGATCAATTTTCTCGCCAACCCATCATACTAGGGTAAAAGTATGAATTGCCCAACGCCGACTAGGCAATGGGAAGAGAACAAATTTCTCGCCAACCCATCATACTGGGGTAAAAGTATGAATTACCCAACGCCGACTAGGCAATGGGAAGAGAACAAATTTCTCGCGAACCCATCATACTGGGGTAAAAGTATGAATTGCCCAACGCCGACTAGTCAATGGGAAGAGAACAAATTTCTCGCCAACCCATCATACTGGGGAAAAAGTATGAATTGCCCAACGCCGACTAGGCAATGGGAAGAGATCAAATTTCTCGCCAACCCATCATACTGGGGTAAAAGTATGAATTGCCCAACGCCGACTAGGCAATGGGAAGAGATCAAATTTCTCACCAACCCATCGTACTGGGGTAAAAGTATAAATTGCCCAACGCCGACTAGGCAATGGGAAGAGATTAAATTTCTCGCCAATCCATCATACTGGGGTAAAAGTATGAATTGCCCAACGCCGACTAGGCAATGGGAAGAGAACAAATTTCTCGCCAACCCATCATACTGGGGTAAAAGTATGAATTGCCTAACGCCGACTAGGTAATGGGAAGAGATTAAATTTCTCGCCAACCCATCATACTGGGAAAAAGTATGAATTGCCTAACGCCGACTAGGCAATGGGAAGAGAACAAATTTCTAGCCAACCCTATCATACTGGGAGTAAGAGTATGAGATTAACTACCCAATACTGATTAAAGGCAAAAGGGGAGAGGAGATTAATTCCTCGATAACTCACCATGTTGAGGGGAATAACATGGCTAGCCCAACTCAAACGGTAGTTGGTAAAGGCCAATCAAACCCGTTGATAACCGGGGATTTACTAAAAATCCCATAAAACCTGTCATGTTAAATTCTTACCACTGATAGTACGACTTGGAACGCTTTGCAGAGAAAACTACTTTTTGATGGCAAGTTATTTGTTGTGCAAGAAGATTTCCTAGCCAACTAATAAAAGAATCAAAAAGTAGTTATCCTTATTCATCATTTAAAAAGAATGGAGTTACAAAAGAAGTCTGAGAACCAATAAAGTTCTTTCTTTTATTACAAGTTCTCATTACAAAAAAGGAATGAAGAATAAAAGAAAACTATGGATCTCCGAGATGCTTTAACTTACTCATCGCTTCGTCAACCACTCAACGACGAGTTGCCTCTATAGAGTGTTGAGCCTGCAGAAGTAGGTCATCATCATTCATTGCAACTTGCTGGATGAGATGCTGGCGAGACTCTTCCATAATACGGCTTCTTATTGTCTCCTCCTGATCAACTTGCTCCCGTTGAAGGATCAGCGCTTCCCGCTTCTTAACGGCTTCCCCTAATTGAAGCTCGCTCTCTACTAAGATCGCCCGAGCATTAGCAATGGCCTCCTGGGCGCTGAGAATGGCAGCCTGGCTCCCCTCAATTTCAGAGTTCACCAAATCCAAACCTCTAAGAATGGACTCCCGACTAGCCTGGAACCCTGCTAACGCTCGAGACCACTCTTCTTCTTGGTGCCTCAACTCCTCTCGACGAGCAACCAACTCCGCCCGAAGACGAGCCCATTCGATCCCAGTAATCGACTCAACATCCGCTTGGCGAACTGTGTTGAGTATGTTCATTTGCTCTTCCAAAATTCCAAAACGGGCCCGGTAAGGAGCTGCTCGATCTCGTCCCCCAATTTCTTCGATGTTTTCTAGATAGTGAGATAACATTGGACGTGCGAAGTTGAAGAAATCGTGGCCAGCAAGGACCATCTCGATACATCTCCTTACTAAACGCATAAAATCAACGACACTGAAGTTGAAAAGTTCTTCAAGAGGATTTGAAGTGCCAACAGACAAAGCAAGTAATGCTAAGGAAGATGTCACGGGCAGGGGAGCAGTGGCTACCGGTGTCGAAGAAGAAGCCCGTCCTTGTACCAGGTTCATGACATGCGGGGCCAGTAAAACAAATGCAGATTTGGTGGAATCAGGAACCGGACAATGAGGGCTGCTAATACAAGTCGCCCGGGGAGCGCCACCAACAAGAGTAGAAGACGGAATAACTTCGCCCGAAGCTCCGCCGGTAGGAGAAGCACCTTCGAATGAGAATTTCAAATTCTCTTCCTCTCCTGCTGGAAGGTCTGAAGTCGGAGGAGTCGCAGGTGTCTCAGCAGCCACGACAACAGACGATGTTAAAATCGCTGACTGAGAAACAGAAGGTACGCCAACGACCGTGGAAAATGTCTCAGTGGAACAGACTAGCGTTGGAGATGGCATGCTAGGGGAAGGCGTAGCCTCCTTAGCAGCAGCTACGATAATGACCTCAGTTCTCTCATCACTTCCCAGTTCGTCAATTGGGGGAATTGAAGAGGGAACAGAGGCAGGAGTCGGTGTGGAATAATCAGCCGCAAACTCGCCAGCAGAGCTACCCACACCACCAACGGAGCCGGAATGGTCCATCCTATCGTCAGACTCTACTTGGGTAGTCAATGCATTGGCGAGAGAAGTTGATCACCTGCATTTCAGAAGACCAGAAAAGTAGTGTTACGTTAAAATAATAACGGGCAAAAGATAAAATGCTAAGGGCCATACCAGGCGATACAAGTCCAATTGTCGGACTTGAAGAGGGATCCACTGTCGTTTCCAGCAATGTACCCGTCTCGCTACCCGTTAGTTGCGCCCCGGGTTCTGCCACAGGCTCTACGACCGAAGGAGCCGAAACCTCAGCAACACTTGGAGCTTTAGCAGGTTCATCCTCCCTTGCCAACGCTGAGGGTAGAGCTGAAGCCAACAAGTCTGAAGCAAGTTTGATAGCCACTTCTTGGGGGGCTATCAAGGTTTCCTGCGCCAATTTTTGCTTCTAACCCGGTCTTCTCTTTAAAGTGCCACGGCGTTTGAGAGCTGGACTCAAGGGACGACTGACAACAGGCTGGGGAGCTCCACCAGCACCAGTATTGTCATCGTCATCAACGGCATCGTCGTCGGACTCGCTGGCGTCTGAAGGCTCAGCCGCGGCGCCAAGGAATTCTTCCATTCCTTTTATTCTCACTCTAGAAGCACCCTGGCGGCTAATGTACAGTGCCTCAATCTCTTTGCAACAACTGCGATTGAGAGAGAAGCCGGGCACGTCAGCATTCGCAATGCTGAACCAGTTGCAGAAGCTGAGGGTCATGGCCAATTCTGGCGCCTTCTGGGGCAAGGAGAATTCAGCCTCGGTTCCGCCCGCTGTAAAATGGAACCAGCCACGAGCACCTTCGTATAAATTTCCCTCGTGAGCGAGATCTTTATTTGGATTGCCCACATAAAGTTGAGAGTATCCAAACTGGTGAGTAAAGCGATTCGGAGTGTATGGCTCGATCCGACACCCGAGATCTTGACGATACACCAAGTGTCTGGGACGGATGTTAAAAAGCCACCAGAATGCTCCTGCAGATAAAGTAGTGAACTTATTTGCTCATACGGCGTCCTTCAGCCTCAACCCATATTCTCCGCCACGGAAGTCGGGGAAACACCTGAAGATCTCATAGTTCTGAAAGCCACGAAGAGTCTTCCGAATTTGAGACATATAATTCTGCTTCCATGAAGAGCGTTCATACAGCTCTACAAAGAAGCACTTTTCGCCCGAACGATGCTCTGGTGCACTCATTAAAGAAGGACAGTGCAAGACGAGCCACACCATCAAATAGGTGTAGGGCATCTCCACCCTAGGGTTTGGAGTCTTCGGCTGGGCAGTCTCTTTTGACTTGCCCTTTCCTTTCCCCTTGATCTTAACAGTGGGAAGGAAATCACGACAAAGCACCCGCAGTCCATACTGTAAATTACACACTATGGCGGGAAGAAGTCCAAGGGATCGGCCATATGCAAGAAGAACCGCTGGATATACCATGGTCATTGCAATTGCTTCCTTGGGCAATGACGGCACGACGCATCTCTTAAGCCACAGCATCAAAAACCAGGCAATGAGACCTCTGTTGGAAACCGAAAACTGGGCTTGATAGTGATAGATCTTGAATGAAGTACCGGGACCGTATCCGTTCTCATTGGAGTCTGTATTATAATACAGACGGTAATGGCCCCTGGCTACACGTTGGTCAATCTCTGAGATGGGGGCAGGAGAATGACCATGGATAATGGCCGAGCTATCCTTAGAATTTAAGTTGGCAAAGAGGTACTCGGCCCATTTCTTGTGGCCGATACCGTGATTACGCGCACCTGTCTGGTCAGCGCAAATATGATAATGGCATATCATCTCCCAGTACGTGACGTAGATACGCTCATCATTAGCCATCAACATGTTTAACTCCCCGGTGGTGGGGATATACTCCTCATAAGGGACTTCGCCCATTGAGAGCCCGGAAACCTCGAACATCTCGTGGAGAGCGAACCCTAGCTCACCCACTGATGTAAAGAGAGTGCAAGTCTCAGGGTTGTACATCTCTAGGAGGCAGTAGAAGTGATAAGCACTTTGGGAAAACCCGAATTGGACATTCCTGATGGCTCTATACAAGCCAATATCCTTTAAAATGGGCTCGTGGGAATCTAGCATGTACTGAACGAGGCGGGCCCACCACATATTGTTAGAAGAATGAACCCAGCCAGGCATCCTGAAGTCGCTAGCCGGGTACTGACCATCCTTCGCCAGGACTCACTTAAGAAAGTTCGTGCACAGGATGGGACTTCTCCCACTGGAAGCTCCTTGCCAAATCGGCCTGGAAGCAAGCTAGTAATGCATCTGGGGGGACCATCTTGATAAACCCCTTTTGCACCAAATTTTCCTGTTGGGACGCCATCTTGCTCTTGAGTTAGTCCCCACTTCAATTCCCTAGGCATCGCCAGCCTCTGAAGATAGACCAGAGGATAGCTATGATCCATTCTAGGCAGAAACATTAGCATTTCGCCTGAGTTATATAACCAAACGCACTCCTCTTCAGAAAGGATCTCATCTGATTGATCCATCTGGTCTCCAAAGAGGAAGGCGGGTTTCTCCATCGCCTCTCTATTCAAAGTTTCGAAGGCTGCATCAGTTATGATTTCTCGTGCAGTAGTAGGGTGATACTTGATCAACTTCTCCTTGCGCTCCTTCGGGTCTGGCTTATATGAAGCCAAGATAGTGGTGAAGCGAAATTGGCCTGAGGGATCAGAACCCCCAGCAAAGCCGAAGTAATTCTTGTGAGGAAGAGCTTTCATCGAATACCCTACTGCAAAAAGAAGCACCAGAGTTAGAGAAGTTTCTATAAAACAGAAAAATTCTCTAAGTAGGGACGCGCGAAGCTAAAAATTAGAACGCGCGAAGCTAAGAATAGCGCCGCGCGAAGCTAAAAATTAGAACGCGCGAAGCTAAGAATAGCGCCGCGCGAAGCTAAAAATTAGACCGCGCAGAAGTCAAAATAACCTCGCGTTTCAACGCGACTGCTACATCAAATAGCCTCGCATTTCAGCGCGACTGCTGCATCAAATAGCCTCGCGTTTCAGTGCGACTGCTACATCAAATAGCCTCGCGTTTCAACGCGACTGCTACTCAAAATAGCATCGCGTTTCAACACGACTGCTACATCAAATAGCCTCGCGTTTCAGCGCGACTGCTACATCAAATAGCCTCGCGTTTCAGCGCGACTGCTACATCAGATAGCCCCGCACTTCAAAACGCGAGGATGACGCGATAACTTCGCGTAAGAAGAAAGTCAGAGACTTTTCTTCTTCTCCAAGCCTTACAGCAGGAGTACGGCGATCTCGCCGGTAAAAGAGTTGATTGGTCAGTTAAGATTAAGCCAAATCACTCTAGAGATGTTCTAAAAAGTCTCGATGGAGAGATTCTTACCTCCGATAGGCGAAATGTGGGCTGGCGCGTCGCTGCCATGGCTGCCGCCACCACTGCTTGCGCCAGTTGCCGATGATGGAGCCGCGCGAGAAGTAGCACGAGTTTTGGGTGCCATTGCTGAGGAAAATCGACTAAAAATCAGGAGGAAACTCGGTCGGAAGAAGCTCGGGTCGCCTGAACTGTGATCGCCTGAATCTCTAAGTTTCTGAAAAATTCTCAAATAAAGTGAGAAGAATAAGGAATAGAGATTTCATTTAAATGAAAGAAACCGCCTCTTGGAATTCGGCGTGAGTTTCGGAGAAAATGACTGGTCAGATACTTTTCAAAACGTGAAGTTATTAGCCTCGCGCAATGATGAAAAACGCAAAGTTATTAACTCCGCGCAACTATACAAAACGCGAGGATAGCCTGGTGCCTTAGTTTCGCGTTCCTATGAAAAACTTGGATTTTTGGCAAGTGCAATTAAGCGCTTCCATCTAAGTTAAGATGATCCTTATCCGATCATTTGGGTATTAGTGATCTAAGTTACGCAAATGAGCCTTAGATTATTTTTACCAAAATTATTGAACATCTATTTGTTGAGCAAGCAAAATCATTGAAGCCAACAGATAGAGAGGAAAATAATTTGTCTTTATTAATGAGATGAAGAAATTACAAAGAAGGAGTTATAGCTCTCCCGAAAGCTTTTACATGATCATCAACTCATCAATACATCGACTCATCAATAACTTAATGGTGAGATTTCTCTCTACGGGGTGTTGAAGCTCAGTTCCCTGATTCACATGCAAAAGATCTCCTCTGCAAATGTCATTTTGGACCTGTCATCTGAAATGAAGCACGAGAGGAAAGGGAAGTGCTGCATCGAAGCACAAGCTGAACTGCAAGTGCTGCAATTCTGAACTGCAAGTGCTGCAATTCTGAACTGCAAGCGCTGCAGGCCCTCACTTGAGCTTGAAGCTCCTTCAATAGTCCATCTCCAGGAGTCAGAGCTTGAAACCTGCAACTATATTGTAAAGCATATGCTTCTGACTTCCTTAGAGTTACTTTTGCTGATGAAGATCGATGGACCCGCATACATTCCTCTTCAGAAAGGATTGGACTTACTGCAAAAGGAACAGAGTTTCCAAAAGAGTGAAAACGCGGAGCTAAGCTAACTCCGCGCACAGTTGAAGAAATAGCCTCGGGCTTTAAACGCAGAGGATGACGCGATAATTTCGCGTAAAGGAAGGATAGAGTTTCTCTCTGCTATTTCCTTCTCTTTCATAGCCTCAGGACATGAAGCGACTGCTAATCAAAGATAGCCTCTCAATTCATCGCGACTGCTAATCAAAGATAGCCTCGCAATTCATCGCGACTGCTAATCAAAGATAGCCTCGCAATTCATCGCGACTGCTAATCAAAGATAGCCTCATCGCGATTGCTAATCAAAGATAGCCTCGCCAATTCATAGCGACTGCTAATCAAAGATAGCCTCGCAATTCATCGCGACTGCTAATCAGAAATAGCCTCGCGTTTCAAACGCAGGGGATGACGCGATAACTTCGCGGAGAACGGCGATCTTGCCGGTAAAATAAACAGTTGGCTGGATTAAACCAAGCCGAAACATCTCAAGAATGGTTCTTAGAAGCCCAAGAGTTAGGGTTTTTACCTTCGGAAGACGCTGCATAGACTGGTTCGCCATCACGTCTACCTTCACGGCTGCTGCCATTAACGCCGGCCAACTTGCGCGATGTCGCACTCTTCCTAGATGGCATCCTAGTGATGAAGATCTATGGAAAGGAAAAAGAAGTTCGGCTGAAGATCATTCTTTCAAAATAAGAAGCCTGAGTCGCCTGCTCTGAAGCCCTAAGATTCTTCGGATGAGATGAAAAAGAAGATGAGCCGGGAGCTCTATTTAAACAGAATTTCCGTCACTTGGTATTCAGCGTAGAAATTCAGGGTAATTAATGACATAATTACTCATTTCACTGAAGACGAAGTGAAGCTGATTAGCTCCGCGTAAGTGAGCATAACGCGAGATAGACTTGGTATTCTAACTCTGCGTTTCAGTTTAGATATCCAAAGTATTTCAAAATCTGCTGAAGTCTAAGCCATTTTGAAAACTTTGGAGGGGCTTCTGTTGGCAGTGAAAATTTCTAAGTTAAAAGGATTTTCTACAACAGAACGCGGAGCCAATTCAGTAGCCCCGCGTTTGGTAATATTAACCCTGCGTTTGAATAAAATGCGGAGATGTTTAATAGCTCCGCGTTGATTCCGCAGTCTGGCTTGTATTAGCCTCGCGTTTGAGTAAAACGCGGAGATGATCAATAGCTCCGCGTTTTGGTTAGTTAGCGCCGCGTTTTGATGCGATTAAAGCTCCGCGTAAGCAGATAACCAGAATCTCAAATTGATTGAGATTATGATTCTGGGCCTATCCAAATACCCAAATCAAGTCTAATCAGAATTCCATCAAAACTAAGATATTTGATTGGAATCCCTGATAATGACGAGTTCTATTTAGATAGAAACTCTTGCATTAACCTGGGGCTATAAATACCTTCCTGGTGAAACCCTAGGGATCTTCTTTTTCGGCAATTGAGATATTTTCTGAAATCTTAGAGAATTCGAGTTACGCACAAAGCCTTGAGTTCGTGAAGATCAGAGAAAATCACCATCTTCTTTCTGGAGTTCTTGAGAAGTTCGAGTTACGCGAGAGAGCCTTGAACAAATCAAAACCAGAGAAGATTGTCTATAGTCGGCCGATATCTTTAAAAGAGAAGATTTCAACGTACCGATCGTCCAAAGGAGCTGCTCGACAGATCCCATCGCCACTGATCCCACGAAATATTGTAAAAGAGAGCGATAAATATAAATCCTCTCGTTTGTTCTTTTTTTTTTATCTTGTTCACTTCCGTTGTAATTCAAGATTATTCAATGGAAGGAAGCGAAGGAACTTTTGCGACGAACAACGGCCAACCCTTCGGACTTCTTCCTACCATGGTGTGCAACCTACAGCATGGACTGCGAGCAATCTGTAATGACTTTATCCCTGCTGATAAGGGTAAGGGGAAAGGAAAGGGCAAGTCAAAAGAGATTGCCAAGGTGAAGACTCCGAACCCTAGGGTAGAGATGCCATACACCTATCTAATAGCGTGGCTCATCAAGCACTGCCCCTCTCTGATGAGTGCGGCTGAACATCGTTCCGGTTACAAGCCTTTCTTTGTGGAGTTATATGAGCGCTCCTCATGGAAGAGTTATTACGTGTCGCATATTCGGAAGACGCTACGTCACCATCAAAATTATGAGCTCTTCCGGTGTTTCCCCGACTTCCCTGGTGGAGAATACGGGTCGAAATTCAAAGATATTGCGGGAGCAGATAACTTCACTGTCTTATCTTTAGGAGTGTTCTGGTGGCTCCTTAACATCCGCACCGGGCACTTGGTGTATCGTCAAGATGCCAAGTGTCATATTGAACCGTACATCCCGAGCCGCTTCGCTCGTCAGTTTGGATATTCCCAACTTTATGTGGGTAATCCGAGCAAGAATTTTGCTTATGAGGGGAATCTATATGAGGGTGCCCGCGGCTGGTTCCATTTTGTAGCTGGTGGAACCGGAGCTGAATTCGTCTTGCCACAGAAGTTGCCCGAGCTAGCCATGACTCTTAGCTTCTGCACGTGGTACAGTATAGCAAATGTCGACGTTCCCAACTTCTCCATTAACCGGAGTTGTTGTAAAGAAATAGAAGCGTTTTACTCTAGCCGTAGGGGTGCAACAAGAGTAAGAGTGAAAGGAATGGATGAATTCCTTGGCGCGGCGGCTGACCCATCAGATGTTGGCAATTCTGATGACGATGATGGTGCTGATGTTGGAGGAGATGTTGGAGAAGCTCCCCAACCCATGGTCATTCGTTTCCGGAGTCCGACCATCAAACACCGTGGAGCCCCTAGCGAAGGACCAGCAAAGAAGTAGAAGAAATTGGCCCTGAAGACGCTAGTAATTTTCCAAGAGGGGGCTGTCAAGTTTGCTTCAGATTTGTTGGCTTCCACCCTGCCAACAACTTCGGCAGAGGAGGGTAGGGCTGCTGAAGCTCCTGGTGCCTCTGATATCCCGACCCGTTTGCCTATTCAAGAATCCGGTGAGCACGCCACGGCGCAGCTCTTAAGTGGGGAAACGGGTGCGCTCCTAGAGACGACCACGGTTCCTCCGTCTAGTCCAACCACAGGACTTGTATCCCCTGATATGGTTCTCTCATCTTTTATACTCGGTCCTATATTCATTTTTCTGTATTTGTATGCAACACTCTTTGTTTTGCTTTTTCTGAGGTACAAGTGGCCACCCCCTCTCGCCGATGCATTCGACTACCAGGGGGGAGTCCGAGGAGAGAGTGGACTATTCTGGTATGACTGGTTCGGTGGGTGGTTTGGGTAGCTCTGCAAGTGAATTTGACGATGAATATTTCACACCGGCCACATGCCCAGTTCCCTCATCAATTCCTCCCCTTGATGAACTAGGGAGTGATGATAGAACGAAAGTTGACATTGCGGCCGCCGCAAAAGAGGCTACACCGTCTCCAAGTCTGCCGTCTCCAACACCACTGGTCTGCTCCACAGAGACCTTTCCAGTAATTTCTGGTGCACCTTTTGTTTCTCAGCCAGTAATTTTAACATCATCAACAATAATGGCTGTTGAGACATCTGTGACTCCTCTTCCAAGTCTTCCGCCAACGGGGAACGAGAAAAATTTGAAGTTCTCATTTGAAGTCACTTATACCACAGGAGGAGCTTCTGGTGAAAACACTCCATCATCTACTCCTGTTAGTGGTACTGCTCAAGTGATTTGTACCGGCGATGCTTTCCCTCAGGTTCCCAGTTCTGCCAGGTCTGCATTAACTTTCTAGCCCCGCATATTATGAACCTGGTACAGGGACGGGCTTCTTCCTCTTCAACCCTAGCGGACACTACTCCTCTGCCAGCGACATCTTCTTTGGAGCTGCCTGCTTTAAATGCAGACACTGTGGACCCTCTTAAAGAATTCTTCAACCATAGTGTTAATAACTTTATGTGGTTGCTAAGAAAATGTATCGGGATGATCCTTGATGGAAGAGATTCCCTTAATTTTCGACGTCCAATGTTGACCAGCTATTTGGATAACATTGAAAGATCGGGGGACAAGACCGGGAAGCTCCTTACCGGGCCCACCTTACAGCCTTAGAAGAGCAAGTGGACACGCTAAACACAATTCGTCAAGCGAATGTGGAGGCGATCACTGAGATAGAGCTGGCGCGGCTTCGGGCAGAGTCAGCAACGTGTCGAGAGGAACTGAGACGACAGGAAGAAGGACGGTCTGGGGAGTTGGCAGAACTTCAAGCTAATTAGGAGTCCATTCTTAGAGGTTTGGAGGCGGTGGACTTCGAGATTGAGGGGAGTCAGGCCGCCATCCTTAGAGCTCAGGAGACTATTGCTAGAGCTCGGGCTATCGTGGTAGCCAACGAGTCTCAGCTAGGGGAATCCGTTAAGAAACGGGAAGAGCTAATCCTCCAACGAGGGCAGCTCGAGCAGGAGTGGACAATAAGAAGCCACGCTCTCGAAGAGTCTTGTCAGCGATTGACTCAACAACTTGCAATGAATGGTGATGACTTACACCGGCAGGCACAACACTCCGTGGAAGCAACTCATCGTCGAGTGATTGACGAGACGATGATAAGTTGAAGCACCTAGGAGATCCATAGTTTTCTTTTTGTTCTTTTTTGTAATCAGAATTTTGTAATAGAAAAGAGAACTTTACTGATTCTCCGAATCCTTTTGTAAATCCATTCCTTTTGAATGATGAATAAAGATAACTCCTTTTTTATTCTTTTATTTGTTGGCTAGGAAATTTGCTTGCACAACAAATAACTTGTCATCAAAAATAGTTTATTTGTTTTAGGTAAAGTATTCCAAGGCTCATCTGCATAACTTGGAGTGCAAATACCTAGGTGATTGGGTCAAAATCACCAGATTTCGGCAGGGGTGCTCAATTGCACATACCTTAGTCAAATCGGGGGCGGCTCAAGGCTCATCTGCGTAACTTGAACTGCACACACCAAGATATTGGATGAGAATCACCAGATTTCGGCAGAGGTATCTAATTGCACATGCCTAGATTTTGATGAAGAAGTCTAAGTGCTCATATGCGTAACTTGGATAAGTGGAGGCGGTTCAAGGCTCAACTGCGCAATTTGAACTAGGCACACCAGGATGATCGGATCAGGATCTCCAGATTTTGGTCAGAGGTGCTCAATTGCACATGCCAAGAATTTTATGAAGAAGTCCAAGTGCTCATATGCGTAACTTGGATAAGTGGAGGCGGTTCAAGGCTCAACTGCATAACTTGAACTGGGCACACCAGGACGATTGGGTCAGGATCATCAGATTTTGGTCAGAGGGGCTCAATTGCACATGCCAAGAATTTTATGAAGAAGTCCAAGTGCGCATATGCATAACTTGGATAAGTGGAGGCGGTTCAAGGCTCAACAGCGGTAACTTGAACTGGGCACACCAGGACGATCGGATCAGGATCTCCAGATTTTAGTCAGAGGTGCTCAATTGCACATGCCAATAATTTTATGAAGAACTTCAAGTACTCATATGCATAACTTGGATAAGTGGAGGCGGTTCAAGGCTCAACTGCGTAACTTGAACGGGGCACACCAGGACGATCAGATCAGGATCTCCAGATTATGATCAGAGGTGCTCAATTGCACATGCCAAGAGTTTTATGAAGAAGTCCAAGTGCTCAGATGCATAACTTGGATAAGTGGAGGTGGTTCAAGGCTCAACTGTGTAACTTGAACTGGGCACAACAGGATGATCGGATCAGGATCATCAGATTTTGGTCAGAGGTGCTTAATTGCACATGCCAAGAATTTTATGAAGAAGTCCAAGTGCTCATATGCGTAACTTGGATAAGTGGAGGCGGTTCAAGACTCAACTGCATAACTTGAACTGGGCACACCAGGACGATCGGGTCAGGATCATCAGATTTTGGTCAGAGGTGTTCAATTGCACATGCCAAGAATTTTATGAAGAAGTCCAAGTGCTCATATGCGTAACTTGGATAAGTGGCGGCGGTTCAAGGCTCAACTGCGTAACTTGAACTGGGCACAACAGGATGATCAGATCAGGATCATCAGATTTTGGTCAGAGGTGCTCAATTGCACATGCCAAGAATTTTATAAAGAAGTCCAAGTGCTCATATGCGTAACTTGGATAAGTGGAGGCGGTTCAAGGCTCATCATGCGTAACTTGAACTGGGCACATCAAGATGATCGGGTTAGGATCATCAAATTTCGACAGAGGCGCCTAATTGCGCATGCCTGGTAAGAAAGAAGTTCAAGTGCTCATCTGCGTAACTTGGACAAGTGGAGGCGCTTACTTCCACGGTTTATGAACTAGATGGGACAGTTACTCTGTCACCATTTTGGTTCGTTAAGCATAGTATTTCTTCAGAAATTTGCCGTTGATCGGCATCATCCTGTCGCCATTCTGATTCATTAAGCGGTAGGCTCCACTGGAGTATACAGTCTCCACGATGAACGGTCCCTCCCACTTGGGTTCAAATTTACCCTTAGTCTTGTGGGTTAGCACCATCAGCCTTTTAACAGCCAGAACCAAGTCTCCTTATTTAAAGGTCCTTGGTTTAACGTTCTTATTGAACGTTTGCACGATTCGGGCTTGATACAACTCAATTTGTTGTTGAGCCCTGAGATGTTTTTCATCTAACGCCTCTAGTTCTTGTAATCTCTATTGATGGCACTCTTTTGTCGTCATCTTTGTGGCTAAAGCCACTCTTAATGATGGTATATGGATTTCGAGAGGAAAGACGGCCTCACTTCCATAAACCAAGGAGAACGGAGTAGCTTTTGTCGGGGTGCGAACGGTGGTGCGATAAGCCCACAAATATTCTCCCAGCTTTTCATCCCAGTCTCGTTTGTTGGAAGAGACGAACTTTCGAAGGAGTTTAATAATCGTTTTGTTGAAGGCTTCGGCCAACCCATTTGCTGCGGGGTTATATGGTGTTGAAGCAATGTCCTTGATTATGAATTTATCACAAAATCTCGAAAACCTCTCGCTGACGAATTGCGGTCCATTATCATGGATGATCCTCCGAGGGATGCCAAAACGGTAAATAACATGATGCTTAATGAACTTAATCACATCTGTTATTTTTACCTCTCTCATGGGCACGGCTTCGGCCCATCTTGAAAAATAATCGTTTATCGCAAGAATGAACCGATGTCCTCTGGATGACGGGAGAGTTATAGGCCCCACAATATCCATTCTCCATGCCTCAAATGGCCAACTAGCAATGGTATTGTGCAAGTATTCTGGGGGTTGATGAATAAAATTGGCATGTATTTGGCATTCATGGCACCGCTTAGCATATGCCATAGCTTCTGTAATCATGTTCGGCCAGTAGTATCCCAACTTCTTTATGCGGTCTCCAAGTTTTGGGTCGGGCTGATGAGCTCCAGCAATCAAAGAAGGAGTAGCGTCGGACTAAGACTTCCGCAGCAATTGAGCTTCAGGCTAAAGAGGCCAAGCCAATTTACCCGGCTTTACTCATTTGAGTCTCCATATTCCATCGTGTGTTTCTCTCCGCACTTAATCTGCTTCTGCTTTTGATAAGCTGCGTAGTAGAAGACCATCACTCGACTTTCTACATAAAGTCTGAAGCTTATGGTCATAATAAAATTTCTGGGTCTTCCTCCTTATCGAGGTGGCTTCCTCTGGATCCTTTGGCAGTATCCCATATAGGGCGTAATCTATGAATGGAAATCGCCAATCATGAGATTCTAGCATTAAGCCTGTCTGGCACACTTCCTTGGTTTGGAATACCGTATCTGGGTGGAGGAGTTCTCTGCTACCAATAGTGATGCTTTTAGCTTCACCCGGCGGGATCGCCAATGTTGCAGCTAGTGCAGCAAGAGTATCTGCATAGACATTCTCATTCCGAGATATATGATAAATATAAAACTGCTCAAAGTATCCTGCTAACTCGATGGCTAGCTGATGATAGGGGATGAGGGCTTCATGTCTGACTTCATACTCTCCTGTCATTTGGTTGACAATGAGCTTAGAGTCTCCATAAGCTTCTAGATAGTTCACCCCCAGTTGCAGAGCTATTTTTAAGCCGATAATGAGTGCGTTATATTTCGCCACATTATTCGTGCACGGTTCTGTTAACGAGTAACCGTTAGGCAATATATGTTTATGTGGGGATATTAGCACAACCCCCACTCCAGCAGCAGATCGTTTGGCAGCACCATCAAAGAATATTTACCATGGTTGTTCTTTGCTAACTGTGCTGACCTCTGACGTCTGTTTGGAATTGGACCAGATTGGATGGTCTGCTAGGAAATCGACGATCGCCTGTCCCTTCATGGCTTTTTGAGAGACGAAGTGTATATCATATGGCGATAGCAATAATGCCCATTTCGCCAATCTGCCGTTTAAGGATCCCGATTTTGTCATCAGGATTTTCAAGGGGTTGACCCGTGATATGACATGAATTGTTTGCCCTGAAAAATAGTGTCGCATTTTCTGAATGGCGAACGCTAGGGCTAAACATTCTTTTTTGATCGGGGTATACCGACGCTTGGCTCTGATCATCTTCCTGCTTAAGTAATACAGGGCGTGTTCACGGCCGTGCTCATTATACTGAGCAAGTAATGCTCCTAGAGTATCATCCATGGCCCTTACGTATATAAGGAAGGGCTGCCCAGGGACCGGTGCCATAAGAACAAGAGGTTTAGTGAGATATTCTTTAAGATCGTCAAATGCCTGTTGACACGCCTCATCTCATACGAAGAGACCCCCTTCTTCATGAGTCTAGAGAATGGTTGGCATCGCCCTGATAAATTGGAGATGAAGCGCCGGATATAGGCTAACTTTTCCTGTAACCCCCTTAATTCTTTAAGATTGCGGGGCGGTGGCATTTCATTGATTGCTGTCACTTTTTCAGGATCGAGGAAGATTCCTTTCGAAATTATTATGAGCCCAAAGAATTTTCCACTTGACACTCCCATGAAAGATTTGGCAGGATTCATCTTCAGATGATGTTTTCGCATAAGATCGAAGACTGTTCTTAAGTCATGCAGATGATATTTTTTGTTCTTGCAATTGACTGCTAAGTCATCCATGTAGCACTCCACTGTTTTGCGCAAGTGTTCTTTGAATATGACACTCATCGCTCGTTGGTAGGTGGCACCGGCGTTCTTTAATCCGAACGGCATCACCATATAACAGTATACCCCCAGCGACATTCTGAAAGCTGTGTGCTTTTCATCATCTGGGTGCATTTTAATCTGGTTATATCCTGAGAAGCCATCCATAAAGGACATCCTCTCATAACCGCAAGTATTATCAATCATCACATAGGTGATAGGGAGTGGAAATTCATCCTTGGGACATGTAGCGTTCAGATCTCGAAAATCGATGCATATCTGGATTTTGCCATTTTTCTTTCGAACCAGCACTATGTTAGCCACCCAATCATGGTGTTGCTCTTCACGGATGAATCCGGATTTTATAAGCTTGTTGACCTCAGCAACTATTGCCTCCATCAATTCCGGTCGAAAACGCCTTTGCTGTTGTTTAACTGGTTTGGCGTCTTCTTTAATATTTAATCGGTGTGTGGCAATTTGAGGGTCAAGCCCAGGCATGTCTTCATAACTCCATGCGAACACGTCTATATACTCTTTGATGAGAGATATAAGTTCCTCCTTTTCCAAGGGAGTTAGCGTGTCGCTTATGAAGATGGGTTTCGGGTTTTCTTCCGTTCCCATATTGACTTGTACTAATTTGTCTTCTGTGGGTGGGTCACGCTGTTCAAAGCGGACATTCCAGAGAGTGTCCATATGCTTAGCCTAGGAATCATCTTGAACATCAATTAGTTCCTCGTCGCTTTCTAATGCGGCTGAAACCATATTGACTATCAAAGATTGAAACCAAGCACCGGTACTTATATCCGAATCATGGTCGGGTGAAGATGTATCTTCCTTGGCCGAAGAACTCTCTTCATCTTTTAATGGTGATGAGGGTGGAGTAGATACATAACCCAACCCCCTGTGGGTCTTCTGATAATAATCTGGGTTTTTTCCTCTCGGTCTGAACGAGGGTATGAGATTCCGTCGCCCTTTTCCAAAGTTTAATCCCGGTTTCTGGGTAAAATTATAACCCATTTTCTCCATCATTTGCCAGGATTTCTGTTCATACAAGTGAAATTGAGGTGATGTTTATTCATCACTTTCACTGCTTTGTCCTTGTCGAGGTGACATAATTACCTTGCCGAACATAATCGGCCTTTGAGACTCTGTCAAGGAGGCACTTCAAAGAAGTAACCTTGTCCCTTAGTTATTTTTATTTGAGAGAGGAGGGAGGACCTAAGGGGCAAATGGTTTGCTGCCAAAACTTTAAGTTCGGATAGGCCATCCACTTCAGTGGAAGTACAAGAAGGTTCAGACTCAGTAGCTATAGCAGGCTCGTAGACTAACTTTATGTTTTCATTTATAATCCACTCTTCCTCTATTACATCAGCTACATTCTCAAGACTCAGACTAAAATCTAAGTAAGGGTTGATTTCATAATCACCCCCATCGTCTTCTTCAGGAAGTTCATACTCAGTATCTGCCTCGTTACCGCTTTCGTCAGGCTTTTGAGGCTTGCTAGGATCGTCATTGGAGACTTCATGGGCTGGTTTGTAAAGTACAACATCTGTGAAGTAATTCTCCAGCCCTTTAAATGGTTGCTTATCTGTAATTAGTGTCCGGACTTCTCCTTCTTCATCGCAATACTTCATGCATTGGTGGAGAGTCGACGGGACTATCATGTAAGCGTGGATCCAAGGTCGTCCCAATAAAATATTGTAGGAGGTATCTGCATCAATAACGTAATATGTAGCCTCCGTCCTCAAATCCCCGATTTGACATCGGAGTCGGATTTTTCGGAGGGGACGGCTATTATTGGCATTAAACCCATATATTGTTGTATTGGTTGGTGTCAGACGATGGAGGGAAATCCCTAACAGCTGCATCAACCTTCTGAGCACGACACTTAGTGCAGAACCCGGATCAATTTGAATTCGGTCCACCTTTGTGGATCCGACATATCTGGTGAAATATAAAGGCCTGTTATGCTTTATATTCCTCACTTGTATGTCTTTTGGAGAGAAGATAATTTGTGGGACCTGCCTCCTTACTTGGTGACAGCGAGGGCAAGAGTCCTGTTCTTCATCGTCCGGCTCAACAATCTGAGTTAGGAATGACTTAGAGTCTGCCAAGGCCTCTTTTAACGCCTCACGAGTTGACTTCGATAATCGTAGCAACTCGTATAGCGTGACTCGAGCTGGAATATTTGCCAGCTGAACTATAATATCGAATTTGAAGGAAGTATCCTTGACTCCTTCATCTTTTCCAGGGTTTTTCTAGAAACAAAGACCTTTCTGTTTCGCAGGATTGACGAGTTCCGCGTATATATCTTTCGGATCTACTCTGGTGTAGTTCTTAAGATATGTTTTTCCAGACCGAGTGCCGGAAGGGCCTGCCCCATCTTGATGAGTGGCCATGGTTTCGGGCTCCTCTTCAGAGTCTGTAGGTACCCCTGCAATATATTCATCTTTTATTTCTGCGGAGATAGCATTGTTAGTCCGCTCCTTCTTCTAACCCCCTGTGTTTATCCACTATTCATCCTGTAGCAAATCAGGGTGGACCCACATGACTTTCCCTTTCTGGATCGTTATTGGGACAAGTCCTTCTTGGGCCTTTTTATGAGGGTCATGGTTCTTCGTAACCAACTTACCCTTTGGAATTGGGGTCACCCCTGCGGGGAACTCATGGGTACCAACCACTATGGTTGCCATGTTGACAGTGACCTTCTTTTGCTCCTCTTTAAGTATCAGAACTCCAGCTTCTATTAATGCTTAGATTCTATTCTTCAGAGGGTAACGTCCTTAGTGGGGTGTCGAATATTCCGGTGGTAGAGGCAATAATTGGGGTCGTTGGTTTTATCAGAATCCTCCGGTTTCCTATTCTCTGGGAGTTTCAACATTCCCTTTCTTAGGAGTAAGTGGAAGAGCGTAGGTGTTTGCTCCGCCTTGAAAATATAGGTCCTCTCTTGCCGAGGCCTATTTTGTCTAATGCCCTGCTGATTTTGGGCTTCGGGTTTGGTGGAGGATTTGTTTTCTGCAGAGCAGCTTCTGACGCCATCACCGCTTTTCCTTTATTTTTATTACTATTATTTTGGGTGTATGATCTATTGCTCCCAGTGTTTTTAGATCCACGAGATTCTTCAACTCGACAGATCAAGTCTTCTGCTTGCTCTCCTTACTTGAGCAAATCTCTCCATGTCTTAGACTCTACGGCCCCCATTTTTAGGAGCACGTTAGTCTTAAGATTATGCCGACATGTCTCCACTAGAGTTTCCTGGGCCATTCCGTGTTTACAATGCACGGACTTCTTCCGCAACCTTTCTATGAAGTCCTTTACTGTCTCTTGTTCCCCTTGTTTAGTTGCACGGAGGGAATGAACCGTAATCTCGGTATCATCCTCGAAGAAACGTGCGAGAAATAATTTCTCAATATCTAACCAGGTATTAATAGTACTTGGGGGCAGCTGCATGAACCAAGTAAAAGTAGGCCCTCGCAAAGTACTTGCGAATACTTTGGTCATAATCGGGTCATTGCCCATCAAATGTCCCGCTTGGGACAAGAAGTAATAAATGTGCTGACTGGGAGATCCCTTCCCGTCATATGGCTCTAATTTGAGCGGCTTATACTTCTGAGGGTATGGTATCACATCCCATTCAGGCGGATATGGTCTTGAGACCCCTGACTCTTTCAACTCCTTTTTATGCATCAGAGCTTCGAGTTGACTTTGTAATTTTTCTATCTTTTCTTCATGCGGATCATGGAAAGAAAATCTATCCTCGTCCTCGTGCATCGAGTGGGCTTTTTCTTCTTTTTCCACTTCGTTCAAAGTTTCTTTGCCCCTTTTGGTATTATCCTCAACAAATTTTGAGAGCATCACTTTAAGATCTTCAATCGTCTTTTGTTGCTCTCGAATCATTCTTTCTTGAGCTTCAAATCTCCGATCGATGTCGTCAGATTTATCCACCATATGTGATGCTGACTTTTATAGCCGAGATGACGCGGAAGAATGAGGTGAAGCTATAGTTGAATTATCGTTGTCATCGTCATAAGAACCCCTTACAAGCCTCTTATAGTTTCGAGGCGGAACGGCTCCAGATTTAAGTCGAGTGACATGATTAGGTTCTTCATCACTTGATTCTGAATCATCATCCGTCTCTATAACCTTCTTCCCTTTTCTCACCATATTGGAGGTTACAGCTCTCCATTCTTTCAGGGAAGTGGTTTTTGTCTTCTTATTAGGATTCTTATCCGACTCAGTTAATCGATCGAACACCGATATCCTGTCTTTTCTGCAGCAACAACTATCCACTATAGCAGATACGGCTGTCATAAGCTGCTGGCAATAGCAAGAAGATTCGGATTGGACTTGCTTCATACTTCTCTTCTTAGTTAAGTATTCCCTGAGGTCTGTGATTTTAGTCATGGAGTTATGGGACTTATTCAACTGTTGCGAAGGTCCAGGAGTTTGTTGAAACTTCACGAAAACACTGGAGTTTAGTTCTGGTCCATTGATGCGACAATCAGCCCTGATTTTGTATTCGGGTTGATCTACGCGGAGCTGAGAAATAGCTTCGCGTTTTGGAGCACGGAGCTGAAAGTTAGCTTCGCATTTTGTGTCGCGGGCCTGAAGAATAGCTCCGCATTTTGCTACGCTAGCCTCGCATTTTACGCTGGCTTGGCATTTCTTCATAAGTTTATCTTCTATAATCTTAGTCCCGCGTGGAAGAAAATTTTTGCACGCTGACTTATCCTTGCGATTAACGCCGGTCACAACTTCGCGTCTAGAGCGATTTTTACGACTGACAACAATTTGCCAATCATCTTCACATTCCTCGCGAGTGTCAGGAATCTTGCGTTTATCGCAAGTGTTACTAGCTTCGCGTTTATTACTAGGCTCAGTAATAGCCTCGCGTGGAAAATCACACGCTGGCCATAAGGAGTCTTTATCCTCGCGCTTTTCGCGAGTATCAGAGGTCTTGCGTTTATCGCAAGTCATACTGGCTTCATGTTTATCACTTAGTCCAGTAATAATCTCGCGTGGAGAATCACATGTTGGCTTCAAGATTATTTTATACTCGTGTTTCTCACGAGTGTTGGAATTTTTGCGATTATCGCAAGTACTATCGGCTTTGCGTTTATCGCTCAGCCGAGTCATAGCCTCGCGTGAAGAATCACTCGCTGGCTCAACCTTGCGATCAATGCAGATTGCAACTTCGCATTTTACGCGATCATAACTGGTCTTACGATTAACGCGAGCCAGTTTGCGAGGGACCATAGCCTCACGTTCTGTGAAATTAGCCTCGCATTCAAAGCGGGCTTTGAGGGCCTTCCGCCTAGCTCTCCGATTTCTATTTCGGAGTTGGGCTCTGGTCAATCCAGTTCTTGAGCTTTCTCCAGCAGCAAAGAGGCCATCCTTCGCTAGGATTTCCTGGCCAAATAGCGGCTCTATAGCCGCGGTCTCCAAGGATCCCCGTTTATTGGTGGATTCCTTTTTACCCATTGCTCGGGTATTGGAGCGCAGCATGCGAAGATAGCGGCGTGTCTCAGACAGGTCACCTGATTCGGAGGAGAGATACTCCTCATAGTTCTGCTGGTCAATTTCAACAACCAACATTTCTACGTCGGATCCGATCTTATTGACGTTGGATTGCGCCACAAACTCTTCTTTGGTGAAAGAGACGGCTCCCACTGTGGTCGCCAGTTTGTTCTCGGCTGAAATTGTATTCGCCTTTCCTTCCATTGAATTAGCTTGAATTACAACGAAAGTGAACAATAAAGAACAAACGAGAGGATTTTATATCTCAATCACTCTCTTTTACAATATATATATCGTGGGATCTGTGTGGCGATGGGATCTGTCAAGCAGCTCCTTTGGATGATCTGACGTCAAACTTTTCTCTCTTGAAGGTAACGGCCGACTATAGATGATCTTTTCTTCTCTGCTCTTTACGAATCCAAGGCTCTATACGTAACTTGAATTCTCTAAGATGCTAAAAAGACGATCCGAAAAGATCCCTAGGGCTCCTCCAAGGGGTATTTATAGCCTTAGGATGATTTGAGAGTTTCTATCTAAATAGAATTTTTTCTCATCAAGGATTCCAATCAAATATCTTAGTTTCAATTTAAATCTCTTGATTTAGAGTTCTGATTGGACTTAATTTGGGTATTTGGATAAGCCCAAATCATAATCTCAATCAATTTGAGATTCTGGTTATCTGCTCACGCGGAGCTAATCTCGCCAAAACGCAGAGCTAAAGAACCAGAACGCGGAGCTAACGCGGAGCTATTGAATAGCTCTGCGTTTTGTTCAAACGCGAGGCTAATATAGCCAAATGCGGAGCTACTGAGTTAGCTCCGCGTTCTATTGTGGAAAATTCTTTTTACTTCGAAATTTTCACTGCCAACAACTATGAGTTTTCTTACTAAGGTTAGCATATTTCATTGTATACACACTACACGCTGGTCATGTTTACACCTTAGCTACTGCTGAACCTACTTTTGAGCAATTTTTTGAAGATGAGCTCATGTTCTTAGACAAAATGGCACATATATATCTCATATGTGATGATGAGTAAAGCTTTAAGGATCTGCTCACTGAGGAGCTTGAGTTAGTTTATGAGCTTGAGGGGCCCTCAGCTCAAATTTCATGATCCACTCAATCATGTTGAGCTTTACAACTCTCATGATGTTTCCACATGCATGCTTGATCTTTTAGATGATAACAATCAAGATGTGATTACTGAAGAATTATTTCACTCAATTACTGCAAATCACTCAATTAGATGATAACGTAGGAGGATTATATGTCGTGCCCATAAAAAAGGTGAGTGCCCTTTGTCTTTGTCATCAACTCATGTATCTCTCACAGAAGTACTCTTTTTTGATGCTTTAGCTACGAGTACACTAATGCACCCACTGTATGGTTACGACACACACTACAACGTAGGAAATGATAGAGAGCTCGTAACCACTTTTGTGCGTCACTTGGGTGAGTTCATAGAGATATGGTATAACGATCCTAATCTTTAAGCATTTGTATTGGTTTATTTCTATATTGTCTATATCAGCCCAGAAGTCCCAATATTGTTACGGGCAGATAGTGAGCAAATTAAATTAGATTTTTTAATCTATTATGCAATTTTAAATTTCACAGTGTGGAGACATCTTATCTTATTATTTTGGATTTTTTTCATATTTTTCTTGAATTAATCCTGATCGACCAATTTTCAGGAAAGTACCTAATTAGAATAATTAAATCAAAAATTCTAATTTTATCTTCTAAAAATTTCAAATTTATCTCTAGAAGTACAGCAGCCACCCTTGACCAAAGTTGAATAAGAATTGATCCAATGGTAAACTTGTAATTAAGATGAAGTTTAACAGTTTTTAACATACTACCATACTCATCTTTTACCAACTATTTGACCCCCAAATAAATTTAAAAAATTATAAAAAAAATCAATTTTATTCTTCTCGTTCTCCTCTTCATTTTCTTTTCAGACCTCCAGTCTTAATTCTCAATCCATTTTTGTCAAATAAATCACCAAATATTTAGTCTGAGAGTGGACGGAAGATGCCACAAAATAGTCATATAAGTTTGTTCTTGAGTTGTCCTTCTTCAAATCACCTCTAACTTGATTATCAATATGGAATAACCCTCTTCAGCTCTTGTCCTTGTCCCTTAGGGTAGTTTTTGAAAAATTTCTTCACTTTTGAGGAGATTCAGGTTCAACTAGATATAAGAATACTCTCTCAAATCCTTTAAATTTGCTATTTCTTGATGTAATCACCTTATATATCTAATATAAAAGGCATTATTAAATATTTTTAAAGGTTATAAATGCTCAAATTTGCACTTATCTTGATTTTCATTGTATTTATCACACTGTGCATATTATACATACACAAAATATTGTTGTTCATATATACACAATAATCCATTTTAGAACTACTATTGCTTTTGTATTTTAACTCTGATTGACCTCATTCTAATGCCATTAGAAAGAGAATTCACAAATCAATAATTTATCCTTAGCGGATCCTAATTTTGGCTATTTACTTATTACTTGTATATTATTACTTGTATATTATTACTTGTACATATTTTTCTTGCTTGGAAATAATACCTCATGCATATAAACTTATTCTATAACTCTTATTCCTAGCAGTAACACACTTGTACTTGCCAGTATTGATGTGTAGTCTCGTATTCACATGCTATTGATATCTGCATATTAGTATATATGACACATTTACTATATTATGGGTATGAGATAAATGAATGAGGGAATGAAACACGTATTGTGGGTGCTCTTATCTTATCTAGATGTATCCGCCGATCGGCGTACTAGCAACGTCGATTTTCTTTTTCTTGCGTCCTTAGAGGGACGTCATCCGGTTTGAGTAGAGACTCGTACTTGATACTGTGATCCTGGATATGCACGGGATATCTTGTGTGCCTAGTTGTATGGAATCCAATTTGTATGTGATCGATCTTGGGACTATAGTACTGGGTATGCACAATACACTTATAGAATACGTGGATTCTCCTACCATCCAGTTCCAAATAAATAAGATAGAATGTGCATCATATATTTCATTATTTGGGTTATATTTTGTATACCTTGTACTTCACAATTTATATGTATGACCATGTTATATTATACACACCATATACTGCTTGATTCATATTATATTATACTTACCATGTACTTCATGAGCCATGTGCATACATTTTTACATTGTCTCCTACTAGCATTCCACATACCACCCTTTTATATGGTTTCTATAGTATTGCATGAGCTTGAATTTGTGTTCTTATTTGGGATTATCACACTCCAGGTTTAACAGCTGTGCCCACAATGCCTAAGGAGGAGAACCTGCCTCTCGAGGATCCGTACTTGTAGGAGCAGGCCGAGCACCAGTCGCTTGTCTCTCATAGGGTCTTTCATCTCTTTTCTGTATATATCATTTTGGTTTGTATATGTATATATATATATATATTCTGCATTCTAATTTTGTCCGTGATATCTGCACACTCTTGTATATATTCAGTACTTATGTTGCTTTGTTATAATATTGTACTTGACTCTACACGAGCAACCTTTCGATGTACGTATTGCTTATCGTTTTCTTATATCTATTTTTGGATATTGCTATATTAATGCATATGATATTGTGCTAGAGAGATTCAGACCTGTAGTATATATATTGCATTTGTGCATCTCCATATGTCTTACCTGTGATTATATGATGTAACAGCCTCGAGCACTCGATATTGAGAGTATCTGTCGGTGATACCCTACCCATTATTGAGATACATACTCGGACCCATCAATATGATTTGGGGTATCACAAAGTGGTATCAGAGTAGTCTTTATCATTATTATTTGACCCATCACTATAGAATTCTACCACATACATACAAACAATATCTATTAATATTTTCTTGTTTCATTATCTTGTTTTATATTTTATTCTTTATTTTTTTATTTTGATTCTATCCTTATTCTTTTATTTCCAGAGAAATGTCTCCCCATCGTCAAGAGAAGAAAGCTTCTGAACATGAGGGGCCTCCTCAGAGGGACTATGACCAGATGAGAGAATTTATGCATGCCATGATAGAGCAGAATGCATTGTTCAGGATATGACTTGAGGCAAAATAGGAGTCCGCAGCAGTCCAGAGGACAACAACTATAATGGCTGAATGAATGTCTGCACTACTACTATAGGATAGAACAGGCAATATTGCAGACTTCTGGATACTTCGTCCAGCATCTTTTTCTGGGACTAGAACTTTGTTGGGGACAGAAGAGTGGTTAAATGACATGGAGAACCTACTGGAGGTGGCTCATATACCACTAGAGAGCTAGTCGATGTTGTGAAGATCCAACTCATAGATATTGCCAGAACCTTGTGAAACTCTGAAGAGGCCATATTAGAGAGGCTAAATGCATGAAATGTTTTCTCGGATGGGTTTTATGCCAGGTTCTTTCCATTAATAGTTTAGGATGATATGGATCGAAGCTTTATAGAACTGAGGCAGGAGGGTTGGGTAGTTGATGCATACGCTGCTAAGTTTTCGAGACTTGGCAAATTTGCTCCTACCTTGTGGTTAAGGACAGAGATAGGGCTTGTAGGTTTAGGCAAGGCCTGAATTTGGAGATATAGGAGCACATGGCTATGACAATTGTGGAGACTTATGCATAAATCCTTGAAACAACACGGCATTAGGAGCAGGTCACTGGGAGGGGGAAGGTAAAGGGAACACAAAAGCATCCAGTAGGCTAGATGTCTAGGGTATCGAGTAGTAAAGGTTCTCTAGTTAAGAGCCAAATAACTTCGACAATTAGGCTAGAAATGGTTTGTGGATATTGCTAGTTACTAGAGCACACTCAGAGTAATTGTAAGAGGGCTCGTGGGTTATGTTTGAATTGTCCATAGGTCATAAACAAGCAGGTCAGACTTAGAAGCCTCCACAACCACCCAGTATTAACAGAGGGTTGGACCACCTCAACAACAAGAGCAGAGACCAGTACTGAGGAGGCCATTGGCACTACAGCAGCAGACCTTTTGAGGAGCTCAGGCACAGAGAGCTCCAAAGCGTCGACAAGGTCAGACTTATGCCTTAACAGCTAAAAAGGCCTGTGCATCTGGGGAAGTTGTGACATGTACTATTTTAGTTGGTTCTATAACTACATGTGTGCTATTTGAATCTGTGCATCATACTGTTTCATATTATCTGCATTCATCATCCATCATACCTACCATATGTTACCTTAGACTCAGGAATGAATATTAACACTGAGAAAGGAATAATTGTGTCCAGTAAACTATGTAGAAGTTATCTAGTAGTTGAAAATAATAGAGAATTTTATGCCAACCTATTTGTCTTAAATCATTATGGCTTTGATGTGACCTTAGGCATGGATTGGCTGAGTGCCTCTCTTGCAGTGATTGATTTCCATAAGAGAGCTATAGTCTTTCCAGTCCCTAGTCAGGCAAAATTTGAGTTTCTTTGCGGTAGTAGAATTCTAAAACCAATAGTGGTCAGAGTAAGATCGACAAGTGGAGCTCTCATTACTTTGGATGAAAAGGAGGGACAAATTCTTGTAATATCTTATTTTTATAATGTGTTCTCTGAGGAGTATGGCGTACCGCTAGAAAGGAGTGGAGTTATCTATTGATTTGATTTTCACGGAAACACTTGTTCCAAAAATACCTTATCGTATGAGCTAGATAGAGTTAGAAAGGTGAAGGTTCATGTGGATGATTTGTTGAGTAAAGGATACATCAGAACCAGTGTATCTCTATGGGGGCCCAAGTAATTGGCAAAAAAGAAGGATGACATCAAGAGACTCTACATTGACTACAGGGATTTGAACAAGGTGACAGCAAAGAATAAGTATTCATTACCAAGGATTGATGACTTTTTGGATCAACTGGATAAAGCGAAGGTATTTTCAAAGATTGATCTTCATTCGAGATACCGTCATGTGAGGGTGAAAGTTGAGGATATTTCGAAGACTGCTTTTAGCACCCGATATGGGTATTACGAGTTCTTAGTGATGCCATTCGGAGTGACTAATGTTCCAATTGTGTTCATGTGCTTGATGAGTCAAATTTTTTCTCCTTACCTGGATAGATTCGGTGTAGTCTTTATTGATGACATATTGGTGTATTCCTAGAGCTATGAGGAGCATGCAGAACATCTAAAGGCAGTTTTACAGATTTTGAGGTAGGAGAAATTATATGGAAAGCTCAGTAAGTGTGAGCTTTGGTTAGAAAGCATTCCAATTTTGGGCCATTTTGTATTTGGGAAAGGTATTTCTATTGATCTTAAGAAGGTGGTGACAGTTCAGAAACTATCAATACCAAAGACAATGACAGAGATCCAAAGTTTCATCGGGATGGCTAGATACTACAGAAGATTCATTCAAGACTTTACTAAGATTGCAACACTACTGATCAAACTGACCCGAAAGAGAGAGCCATATGAGTGGACTCTGGAATGTAGAGATGCCTTCAAGGAATTAAAACACAAATTGACCTCAATACCAGTATTAACCATTACAGATGAGTGTGTAGATACGACAATCTATATAGATGCTTCAGGTAAGTGATTAGGATGTGTTTTGACATAGCATGGCAAGATAATTACATATTCTTCAAGACAACTTCAACCACATGAGCTTAACTATCCAGCTCATGATCTAGAGTTAGCAGTAGTGATTCATACTTTGAAGATTTGGAGGCACTTCCTTCTAAGAGATCAAGTAAAGGTTTACACTAATCAAAAGAGTTTAAAGTTTACTTTTAATTAGAAAGACTTGAACATGAGGTAGAGGAGGTGGCTTGAGTTTGTAGTATATTATGATATAAACATTTTATATCATCCAAAAAAAGTGAACTTGGTACCAGGTATATTAAGTCGGATGACTATGGACATGTACCTGACTCAACAGAAGGAGATCCTGATAGACATGAAGAGTTTGGATTTGGAGGTTGTATTGTTAGGAATCACAGCACAACTTATGGTATTACAGCTTCAGCCATAACTGGTGGATAGGATCCAAGAGGTCTAGATAGATGATCGATGATGAAATAGCTTCAGAGGAAGGTAGAGGTCAGCTAGAGGACAAATATATTATTTTCGACTTGACGACAGATTGTGTATACCAGAGAGTGACAATAAGAAAGAACTTCTAGAAGAGACACATAGATTGAGGTACACGATGCATCCAGGTAGCATGAAGAATTACAAAGATTTCCGTCAGCTTTTTTGGTGGCTAGGGATGAAGAAGGGGATAGCAAAGTTTGTGGTCAGATGTCAAATTTGTCAACAAGTTAAAGTAGAGCATCAGAGGATAGCTAAACTTCTACAGCCACTACGATACTTGAGTGGAAGTGGGAGAAAGTGACTACGAACTTCATGACAAGACTTCCTAAAAGTCCCAAGGGTAGTAATGCCATATGAGTAATAGTTGGCTGGCTCACAAAGTCTACACATTTCATTCCCTTCAAAGTTAGTCAGTTTATGGAGGTTCTACCACATAAGTATATGCAAGAGGTAGTTAGGTTAAATGGAGTTCTAATGGAGATCTTTTTAAATCAAGACACCTGATTCACGTCCTATTATTGGAATAGTTTGCAGGAGGCTTTGGGCACGAAGTTGGCCATATAATCAACATTCCACCCTCAGACAGATGGTCAGTCGAAACGAAAAATTCAGATCTTAAAGAACATGTTGAAAGCCTATGTGCTAGATTTTGGGGGCTCATGGAGGATCATCTCTACATAGTAGAGTTTGTATACAATAACAGCTATCAAGCCAGTATTGGAATGCCACCATTTGAGGCACTGTATGGTAGGTAGTGTCAATCAATTCTATGTTGGGATGACATTGGATAGAAGGCCTGGATTAGGATAGATTTGGTTGCTCAATCGGTTGTGAAGAGCTGATAGTTCGGGAACGGCTTAGGACAGCACATGATCGACAGAAGAACTGGATTGATATGCAGCGTAGACCACTTGAGTTTGAGGTCGGTGATAGTGTATTTCTGAAAGTATCACCGACTTAGCAATTATCAGATTTGGACGATGTGGGAAGCTTAGTTCTTGATATATTAGGCCTTTCGATATTATCGAGAGACTCGGGGCTATGGCGTATAGACTTGTACTTCCCCCGTTGTTGGGGGGCATCCACAATGTTTGCAATATCTCTCATTTGAGAAAATGTGTTGGCGAGGATAAATTGATTCCATATGTGTCTGAGGTTGAATTTTGTCCTGATCTATTCTTTGAGCAGAGACCAATAGTTATTATGGCTCGAAGGACCTCAAGAACTGCATAATCCCACTTGTTCTTGTCTTTTGGGATAGTCGATCTTTGGGTGAGTCCACTTGGAAATGAGAGGACAACATTTCGGAGAAATATATATATATTTGTTCCAATGATATCTAGATACCTATTTAAATTCATTATTTTCCATCTTTACTTCTATATTTACCTTATTATTGTCCTTCATTTTAGATTTAAATTTGAGGACGATTTTTTTTAGGTAGGTAGAATTAATGATCCAAATCTTTTAGCCTTGTATCAATTTATTCTACATCGTCTGTATTAACTTAGGGGTTTGAATATTGATATGGACAAATACTGAGTAAATTAAGTTATATTTTTCAATGTAATATTCAATTTCAAATTTTTCAGAGTGGGGACCTATTAACTTATTATTATGCATTTTTCAAATTTTCTTGAATAATTCTTAATTGGCCGATTTTCGAGCAAATATCTAATTAAAATAATCAAATTAAATTAAGAATTTCAATTTTACCCTCCTACCAATTTTGAATTTATATCCAAAAGCCCAACAGCCATCCTTGACCAAAGTTAAATAGGAAATGATAAACTTATAATTAAGATGAATTTTAAGAGTTTTTAATATAGTAGCATACTCACATTCTACTAGTTATTTGATCTCCTAAATAAATTCAGAAAAATCTCAAAAAAATCAACTTACTCCTCTCGCTCTCTTATTCATTTTCTCTTTGATCTCTAACCATAATTCCCTCTTTATTTTTTCAAATAAATTTCCAAATATTTAGCATTAGAGTGGACTGAAAAATCCACAAAATAGCTATATGAGTTTTTCTTCTTCAAATTACCTTTAAAATTGACAATCAACGTGGAAAAGCCCTCTCTAGCTCCTATCCTTATCTCTTAGAGTAATTCTTAGAAACGTTATTCACTTTTGAGGAGCAATCGCACCAACATTGGTTCATTTCTAATTTAAGTTGAACTAGAGGCAAGAATACTCTCTCCCTTTAAATTTATGATTTTTAAATGTAATCACCTTATATATGTTATCAGAGGCATTATCAAATATTTTTTAAAGTTATAAATGCTCAAATTTGCATTTATCTTGATTTTTATTGCATGTATCACACCATGCATGTTATACATACACAAAGTGTATCGCTGTACATCATGCATAACAGTTCATCTTAGAACTTTTATAATATTTGTATTTTAATTCCGATTGATTTTATTCTAGCTCCATTAGAAATAAGATTCATTAATCTATAATTTATCCAACTACAGTGGATACTAATTTAGCCATTTACCTGGGCCAAAATTACCTAGAATATCACTACTTAGTACTGTCCGCATTAGCAGCATAGTAGTAGTAAGCCTGTCCGCATTAGCAGCATAGTAGCAGTAAGCCGTAGTAAAATTATCATAACTTTCACTTTAAAACTCCAATTGAGCTCATTCAAATTTCATTAGGAAGATAATTTAGTTATCTACAACTTTTCTAAATCTCATACTCCAATTTAATTTTTGTCTTGGTCAAATTAAATCTGGAAGTTTCCCCTAGCTGCTGTACCGGGTCTATGCAATAGGTCCGTGGTAAAAAAAACCATAAAATTTGTTCTAGAACTCCATTAAATATATTTAAAATTTATTAGAAAGATAATTAAATTTTTTTTTACAAGTTTACAAAATTTTAAAATCTAACTCTATTTTGCACTAGCCGAACAAGACCAGAAGACTAACATGTCGACTAAGTTGTAGCAGTATAAGCACATATAACATGCCCATTCATGCATTGCTGGATTAGTGATATGATATTCTATCCATATTGTGCATCTCCATATCTCTTGTCTGTAATTATATATTGTAATGGTCTCATGCAATCCGGTGTGCCTACTGGTGACACCCTACTCATTATTGGAACACACACTTGGGTCCATCAGTGTGATTTGGGACATCATATATGAAGTCCTCCAAAATTATTGTAAATTAATTTTTGAATTTTATTTATGCATAAGTTTCTTATTTGTGTATGCCACTTTTTTAATTTTTATTTTATTTTAAATAGTGTACACAAATTTTTTATTTTATCTTTCTTTCTTTTGCAACTTTCCCCGCGCACTCTATCTCTTCAATAATAGTGATTTTAAAAAAACTGTGTATATATTCGTGTTTGCAAAAAAATTTAAAAATAGTTTTTCCATCGTTTTGGGGACTTTTAAACAGTTTTTAGGGTTTTGGAGGGGTCCATGTACCGATCAGGTGGTTTTCAGTAATTTACTTCCCTATTTAAAACATTTGAGATCCCCTTTCTTTAAACCCTATCTAACTTCAGCCGAGGATTTCCATCTCAAATCACCCGCCTCAGAGCCACTATCTCCTCTAACATACCAACCACTAGCTAGTCGGTAGTTAGATTTAGCGATCTGATTACAGCTGCAACATTTTTTGCCATCAATTGGCGTTTCAAGGAGTTGGCCCCTGTAACTTTAGGGGAGGTGCGATCTATTCTTCCTCTCTTTTTCAATAGTAGACAAGAAGTTATGGCCCATATCCACATTGGGTTTACCCTGTTTAGTTGCACATCTGTTGTACATTGATATCACGTAGAGTTTGCTAGCTATGATAGTGTATGTGTCCATATTAATTCTGAGCAGCCGATAGCGTCCTACAAGGACTAGACACCTAAAGTCGCGGACGAGGACGTGCACATCTTTGATCCTACACAGAAGAAAGAGGGTGATGATGGAGCATGGGACTTTCTTGAGGAGCTATCGTGAAAGACTATGCAATGGGAGAATCCCACTAAAAAGCCCAGTGCATCAACTTCTGCACATAAGGGTGGAATCCATAGTATCGACAGTTCTATAGCTGCCGAAACTAAGATTGCAGCCCTTATGAGGAGAATTGAGGCATTGAAGGCTCCTAGTGCTCCATCGGTGGGTCAGGTAAATCAAATTCAAGTTCCCACATGATTTAATTGCGGAACTCAGAATCATGTTATGGAGGAGTGTCCATTATTAACGAATTCCATGGGTCCCACACTTGAGCAGGCTAACGCCTTGTATCAAGGGCCTATGAATAATCCTTACGCTCCTACATACAATTCTGGCTGGAGGAACCATCCAAATCTATCATTGGGTCAAGGACAATATCAGGGGGCCCCTAACCCTAACATACAGCCGCCAGCCACTGGTCAGTTCCCAAAACCAAATGTGGGTGCCTACCAACACCCAAACGCTTCAAATTATGGGAACAACCAGAGTAGACCACCTGCACAAAATCACTCTCATCCACAACAGGGGTCTAATATTGATCAAGAAAAGCGACTCCAGTCACTTGAGAAGAACGTTGAAAATCTTCTCAAGTCTAAGTCCAACCTTGACACATACATGCAAAATCTTATGAAAGTTTCAACTGACTTTATCCAAAGTACAAGTCAGCAACTGCTCGTGAACTCTCAATCTATAAAGAATATAGAGCAGCAGGTTGAACAATTAGCGAGTCAGATGAGTAAACATGGCCAGGGTACTTTTCCAAGTCAACCCATAATGAACTCTAATGTCAGTTCTTCAAACTCCAATCAGTCGCATATCCACCAATGCAATGCCATTCACACGCTTAGATCTGGCAAGTAAGTGGACAATAATGTAACCATGCCCCCTGATCCCAGTCCTACTATCTCGCAGGCTACATCATCTCTTCCACCCCTTTCTCCACAACTATCTCTATCACCTCCATTACCGTCATATACTCATCTGGAAGAACCTGTTCCTAAACCGAAAGCACCATATCCAAATCGATTTAGGAAGCCTTTACCGCAAATAGAGAAAATTCTTGAAACATTTCAACAGGTGAAAGTTAATATTCTACTCCTAGACATTATACAACAGGTTCCTACTTATACTAAGTTCCTTAAGGATTTGTGTACTAAGAAACGGGTAAGAAACATTCCTGAGAAAGTTTTTCTTACTGCAAATATTCATATATCCTCTCCAACTCCTTTCCTATCAAGTACAAAGATCCAGGTTTCCCTACAATATCATGCACTATTGGGAACACTACATTTAATAGCGCATTACTTGATTTAGGGGAAGTGTCAACTTACTTCCTTACACTATTTATCAGCAATTGGGGTTAGGAAAACTTCAACCTACCAAAGTCACATTACAGCTAGCTGATCGTTCGATTAAGAGACCACTTGGTATGGTTGAAGATGTGATCATTAAGGTCGGCGAGTTTATCTTTCCTGTAGATTTCATTGTCTTAGAAACTGAGCCGATCTCCAATCCACGCAATTAAATTCCAGTTATCTTGGGTAGACCATTCCTTGCAACATCAAATGCATTAATTGATTGCAGGAGTGGCCTCATGAAGTTATTATTTGGAATATGACTGTGGCATTGAACATATTTAATATGGATGAGCACGCAACGAGCTCTCTCATTGAGGTTAACATAATTTATAGTTTGCACTCTCATTCGACCTCTTGTACTGATAATGAACCTTCATTTGAGCAAATGTTCAAAGATGAACTCATACTATAGAAGAATTGGCACATGCTGATTTTATATATGATGATACTTGTACAAGTGTGTCATTGATTTATGAGCGAAGTTTTGAGGATTTGTTTGCAGAGGAGCTCGCATTACTTCGTGAGTTAGAAGAGCCACCACCACATTCATGTGATCCTGTAGCACTCTTCTCACCTCACAATATTTCTACATGTATGCTTATTACTAACGATGATTGGCAGGTTTATAATAATGAATTGTTTAACTCAATTGTTAATACTTACATGTGGACAAAGAAAAAGCGAGAATGGCATAAACTACAGACAGGTAATTTCATGACTTGTAGGAGGTTGATGAGATATAATAATGCACCAACTTTACATTTAAAACGCACATACTATGAAAGTGGCAAGCGATCGAGAGGTCGTAACCGCTTTCCATACGTTAATAGGGTGATGATATTATGATTGTAACTTTTACGACTCTCATTATTTGTATAGTATTCGTATAATAGTTTTTATATTTATTTTACCACACTTAGTTTGTGTATGAGGGCATACACAAGTTTAGGTGTGGGGGAGTGGATTAGGAGATTTTTATGTTTTTAGGATTTTATTTTTATTTTTAGGATTTTATTTTTTTAGATTTTTGGGTTTCTTTATTTTACATTTTGGGTAGTTTTTAGGGTAACTAACTAAAAAAAAAAATTTAAAAAAATTGAAAAAAACTGAAAAAAATTAAAAAAAATTAACAACAAATTTATGTATTTTTATCAGTAGATTTACCTAACTACAGATAAAGGAACAAATTTATATTTGAAATTGGATAGGAGAGTAAATTGGATGGTACACTTTGAATTTTATGAAAAGGATTAAAATTCAAAAAATAAATACCGCCAACAGTAGTTTTGAGGCAAGTATACATCTATTTTTCACTTCACAATAGTTTATTAGGTTAAGATCAAAGATGATAACGATTGAGTAAGTTTTCTCTCTCTAAACAAAAAAAAGAAAAAAAGAAAAAAAAAGTGAGAATAAAATAATGGGGTGAGCGTGGTATTAAGGCAATAGTCTCGAGAGTGATAAAATAATGGGGTGCGCCTGGTATTAAGGCAATAGCCTCAAGAATGAAAAAAAAAAGTATGATCTGAGTAATCGGGTACTTTGCACCTAAGTAAGCATAAATATTCGCATGAAAGGTGAAATATTCTAAAAAAAAGAAAATAAAAAAGAAAAGAGTATGAACCGAGTAATCGGATATGTTGCGCCTAAGCAAGTATGGATATTTGCATGAATGGTGAAATATTCTTAAAAAAAAAGAAAAAAAAGAAAAAAAAAGAAAGAAAAAAAGAAAAAAAATTTGTTATGAGAGAGGAGATGAATCATGAGTTAGAGTTGGAGTTCAAGGCCGAAATAGACTATCACACATGCATGTAGATATATAGGAGCCAATGAATTATCTGTTAGTAGGTATTGAAACATAGGATTTAAATTTTTGATTAAAATGATAAGTGTATCTGATATGATGCGATTTAAAAATTCATAATCTAAATGCGTTCTTGAGTTTGTATATTAGTGAGATTAATTGATGAAAATATCATTAAAAAAAGATTTTTCTTTTCTTTTCTTTTGTATAAAATTTTTACTTTTCTTATTTTTTTAGTTATCCTTATTTTTCTTTTCTTTATTCCTTAATCAATTTTTTTCATGAATTTTGTGGGTATATTCACTGCAAACCCTCACGAGACACAACTCATCCAGTAGGGTAACTTAGGGGTTTAAAGACTTGTTGCACGTGTTAAGTGCAATTGCGATTCCTGCGAAAGTGAGTTAGGATTTTTATTTTTTGTTTTAGGTTTAGGTTTTGCTCGAGGACTAGCAAAAAATAGGTGTGGGGGTGTGATAAGTATCATATTATGCATTTTTCCTCCCATATTTTATCTATTTTTGTATATAAATAATTTTTACTCAGGTATATTTAGTGTGTTTTTATAGGTAATAAAGGTTTCGCAAGTAAAAGAAGAAGAAGATGCAAATTTATCACGAATATGGGCAAAGAAAGTTAACTAAGCCGAAAACCGACACTCAAGTGCAGCAGCAGCAATTTCAAGAGTATTTTCGGTGAAAATGAAGCTTGAACTGGAAAATTTCATGTTGGGAACATTTATAGAGCTCGAAATTATCTTCGAAACGAGTTCAAGAACAGCTTAATCCGAGTTCATATGCAAAATTGATGACCATTTTACTGAAGCGCTGTAGAGTGAAAAATCCGATCCAGCGGGCTACGGGTTTGTTGAACTTAATTTCGGATTTTGGACCCGAAAATTAGTATTTTATGCTATATAATTTCAACCATTGGTTTCTAATACCTATGGATTGAATTAAAATTATATATCTTGAGATTAGTTTGTATTGGATTAGGATCATATCTTTTGTCTTGAGTTTGAGTAGAAGTAGGATTGTATTTGGATTATAAATACCCCATTAATCCTTATAAATAGGGAGAGCTTTTTAGATGTAATTTTAGATGTACTTTTTATTAATAAAATTAGGGTTTTGCTGAAGGGGTTGCGGCCACAATACCGTACTGCATAGGTAAGCCATTGTTTTTAGATCTTTACTTGATTTTTAGATAGAGATAATTACTTTCTAGTTTAGGTTTTATTGCTTTCTAGATTAGATTTATTTGCTTTCATGAATAAAAATAGGATTTTGCTTACTAGAATTATGAGTAGCTAATTAGTTTAGCTCTATGATGTAGATGAAATTAGAATCCACCATGTAATTGCTCTCTAATATTTTCTTCTTAATTAAAATAAATAAAGATATGATATTTCCATAAAAAGATTAAAATACAAAAACTCGAAGGTTAATACTTTGATAGGTTATACTTGAATTAAGTTCTTGATAGCCTATACTTAGTTAGGATTTGGAGTTGTTGGTTTTCATTTTATTCAAAGAATTATCTAATTATTTAGTTTTTTTTTATGTTTGCACACCACTTGATAGTTCATAGTTAGGGCACTTTAAATAAAAATTAAACTAAAAAGATCAAATTTTTATGATAGAAGAAGATAATAGAAGTAAATAGATGGTTAGAAACTAGTGGATTCTAAATCCTAGGCTAATTTGAATAGCTCTCAACTCCAACTTAGAATCCTTTGTTAATCCGTTAGACTATAGAATTAGTAAGAACGCAAAATTACCTGAGATCTCTATGGGACGACCTGTATAGCACTACAACCGACACTGTGCGCTTGCAGTTAAATTATCACATCATGTACCACTTGAGTCTGTTACTTTGCATTTTCCTGATATGCATGTTATGCATGATGAGATATCTAGATATATAGCAATTTGCAATGATGAGTACAAATTTGTTGCATATCCACATAATATTTTGTAGGAATTTGTACTTGATAATAAAGTAAAAGTTTTGTTTCCCCTTGAGAGGTTACTTCCGGAAATTGTGAAGAAATTATATGTTCCACATTCAAATTTTTATGGAGTTTCGATGAAAATTGCTTCTACTACCTATGGCCTGGATATTTCACAAGATCCATATTCGATTACTTCCATTACATGTATCTTTCCAGATTTACCGTGGTTCGATACAAGTTCACTAAAGATACCAGTTCCTCCTCCACCACTTTTGTTCAAATGTGATGCACGAGTTATGGTTCCTCGACCGCCACCATGGCCTAATTGGGATACTTCGTGAATGCCGATTAGTTCAATTCGGATGTGTTTATTATTACTTATCTCCGCATTCATCATGGATGAATGCTTTGAAGCCTGGGAGAATTGATGGAGATCAAGATTTGATTTGGGAATATATTAGATTTGATTAGATTTGAATCTTATTAGGATATTTGATTGGATTATGAGTATGGATTCCTAATTGATTGGGTTAGGAGTTTGGATTCTATTAGAATTTTGTTTGTTAGGGTTTTCTTATATATATGGGTTTGTATGGAGAATTTTAAAAAAAATGAATAATATTTGAAAATTTCTTGAGAAATTTCTGGCGTGGATTTCGCTTGAGCAAATATTTCCTCAAAAATTCGTAGAGAGTGGGCGTGGATTTGCCTGGGTGGATTCCCAAACCCCGTAAGTTATTTCCCATTTTATCTATTTTCTCCAATTTATTCAAACAAACTCTAATTTTTAAAACTCTAACCGTAATTTCGTCTCCGTCCTGCGTCAAATCCTCTCTCCAAATTTGGGGTATGAAATTTTAGTTCAAATACAAATATTACCCATTTACTAAAGGAGACGGGGAATCCAAGGTGGAGATTCAATGTTGAGTACCCTCCATTATATTTAATTATAAGTGAGAGACTGGAGAGAGAAGAGACTTTTGACAATTTATAATCCATTGTTCAAATAAAAGAATAAGTCGGATGACCAGCTCTTTCACTGGAGACATAGACTCATGATTTATCTCCACCGAATCTCGTTAGCTACTATGTAGTTCCATGCTCTTTACTTTCTAATATTTTCTCTGCATGTTTCTCACCTAAAATTCCACATCTCGGCAATGTGCTCTCAATATTGTAATCTATTTCGAGTCCATCTTAAATCCAAAATCTTATTTGAGAATTGACTTGATTAATCTAGTCAGACAATTTTAACATCAACAGTTGTGTATCATGCATTTTTTGGATGGATGTAACTAAATTATGCATGGAGCATCAAAAATCGGGCCAAAATTTAAAGACTTACCTGGGTTAGTAAATTGGCGAGAGAATGTTTACTATGCAAAGAGAGATGAGATTACTCATGATATGTTATGTGTGCCTCTTATCTCGATGTGTTCTCACATACTGCCAGTGGAAAGGAGTCCACACTTTATAGTAGGAAAGAGTGCTGCTGAAATATCCGACAACCGTCACCGAAATCTAAACAAAGAGCGCTCTTAGCGGCTCTGATTTTGTTCTCACTGGTGCATGACTAGCCAACTTGTTTAACGACGTTGGGACTCGGTTTAGCATCATTTGACCAGATGGTGCCTGATCAAAGAAGCTGAAATCCACTCAAAAACAGTGTTGGAGGGCTTCCCCATACCATGCAATAGAGTTTAGATCAATTCATCAAGCTCACTGAAGTTATTAGCATAGAAATTTGTGGGAGATTCTGGATTGCTCCCACTTCCAGTGACTCGGGTTATAGAATTGGCCATGGTAATTAAGCAGCAGTTGGTATGTGGTAGTTCTGAACTGTTTCCCTACTGAAAGAACAAATACATGAAGAAATTAACAAATCGAGGTTCACTATTACATATCTCACCACAACTAACCGTTGCCCATATCAAATGTGGGTATTGTTAGATACCATACGAAAATTACATAATAGATTTTTATGTCAAATCACCAAGAAATTATATATAAAATATGCGGAAGCGTATCTAAATTCATAACAAATAATCACGTTGTAGAGCCGTGCGATTGACCTTTCAGATCTACACGTTTTTCTAAGAGAACCCTTTTAACTTTTCTCTCTAGTTTCTTTCTATCGATGGGAAATAAAAAAGAATCAAAGTGACGTGTGATTTGGGGATCATAATCGCCTTTTTATAGACAAATCTGTCTATTGATATTTCTAATTTAGCCCATCATAAAATCAGAAATTACCCATTAGGTTTTTACACATAAAAAACTCACACCCTATTAGATACATTAAACCACAATTTAATTAGATCACTTTTAATTGAGTCCAACCATATTAGACAGTTTACAATACATGATTATTTCATATATGGATAAATATTGGATAATGATCCAACCAGGTATCACCTTGGTTGATAGTCGTATCAACATTGCATGACAACATCCAGTCTGCAGTACATATCATGACTTGTACTCAACCATTACGTAAGCAAACAAGAAAACAAGCAAAGGAATATCCCTGACCCCTCAGTACTCTTCGTGCTCCTCGAACTGTCCCTAGCACTCACACTAACCTCCAAACCACCACCACACCTGACTCCAAACTTATTTAAATCAGAAAGCTAGCTCTAGTGGACAAGCTCTACAGCTAGCTAGCCCAAGCAAAGAAGTTCCTGCTGGCAGACGGCAACTTGTCAACTAAAGGTGGTCTGGTCAGCTTTTGGCCAAGCACCCATCACCGGAGCCTTTTAGCTGGAGAGCATCTATTTGGGATCTAGTTGCACTTGGCTTAATCAACCTGGGTCCACGCATACAGGGCCCCATCGAAAAGAGCACGCAAGCATCTCTTTCAAAGTGAGTGAGTGACCTTGCACTAAAGAACATGACTATCAGGCCTGAGACGATTGATCGGCCTTGGCCTGGGGAATGCAAGTGTAAAATTAAGCTTCTGTGGATGAGGATGGGGAGGTGGCAAGAAATTAAAGCAAATGGCTCCATCACTTGGTTTGTAGACTAGCGTTTGTTCAAGGAATGTTTGGGGGAGGGAAAGTGAGAGGGTTTAAATGAAGTGACAATGAAGGGGCCGGTTGATTTGGCTTGCATGCGTATGGGCGCTTGTCAAAGGATGGTCGGGTGACTTGATGTACGGAAAGAAACTGATGCCAATCTAAACAACTCTCTCTTCGACATGGTTTTACGATCCTAATCTATAGCCACAGATTAGCTGGCCCTATTGTTTTAGACGTAAAGGTACCTTTCTGTTCTGACTCTGGACTATGCATGTGTATCCCACATGCTTTATGCAATAACAAACTTTTTATTTTATTTATTTATTAACACTACTTCCATAACCGAGGGCGAATTTAAGCAGTCGAATCAGGGAGGTTGGAATTTCATAGCAAATAAATTAATTATATACGTTTAAAATGCAAAAATAGAATATCATTTATTTTCATAATTCAAGTACAAGAATTTCGGATAACTACTATTGTTTCTTTCAATGTCACATAATAAGTTGTTTGGGAACTTGGATATTATTATTATTATTATTAATTTTTTTTTTTTTTTTTTTTTTTTTTTTTTTTTTTTTTTTTGTTTTGGATATATGGTTCTACAATCTTTGAGCCATTCATCTCCGACCCAATTACATAATCTTCACAACTGACAATGCTCTCAATACAGATGCAACTTCAACTACAACTGCTAAGGTTACTGTCAATATGATAGTATGTAAACTAATTAATATAACAAATGATTTCATCTTCAACAAATTCCTTATCAAGCTTAGTATTTTTTACATCTCTAAGTACTCATCTTAAGAGTTCATATCAAGTATATAAGTTTTAAGTTGATTTTGGAGCGCTAAAAGATGTATGGAAGAGAAATCAGATAGATATAACAGAGTAGAGCAAAGCAAAGTTTTTTCCTTCTTGAATGTAGAGAATGAATCTGTTGGAATAAAAACTCACAAATAAAGAAACACCCGATACTTGGCACAGAAGGAAAAAAAAAAGTTATTCAGCTCTACAATTGCATATCCCTTATAGTATTGAAAACTCAATACGATAATAGTGCAAGTTTGCCACTTTTTTACTTCTCTATCTTGGTCTTCCGTGAGCCTTTATCATCTGTAGTTCGGACATTATCTTTAAATTTATTTATAAAAGAAGAAACTTCATTTAACTAAGAGTGACATCCTGCATCTCTAATTATTTATGGATGTCGCTTGCATAATCCTACCAACCTTATGGCTATTTGCTATCATGATCTTGTTTTTGCAATTCTAATGGCAATTCATTTATAACTCTTAATGTACTTATCATCATATGCATGTTAAAAGATTGTAATATTTAATAAAATGCTGGTTTCAATTAATTGTTGACCATTTGCCCAATCCTCCACTAGTGGGAACCTAGACGAGTGTCACTCAGATGTTGCAAGATAGTCTTTTGATTCAAATGCTGACCATTAAATAATTCGGCACTTTGAAGTGCTTCAAGAAATGCCATTTTATATAGTTTTCTAACATAACTCCTTCTACAATATGTCCTAAGAGTTTTAGAATTCTTAGTATAAATTTAAAATGTGTTTTTATCTGAAAATGTTTCTCATAACAACTACCAAAGCCAACTAATGCTAATGAGCAATACAGTACACTTAAATTCATAATAATTATCTTAAAGTCATAAAAATTATCTCTTATAATAATTAAGTATCTTCAAATCATTGAACTCACCCGGCATATTACGTATCCTATCATATCCCTGACCGCATATTCATAATATCTTTAGATAGGAAGCATATAGATCCTCTATCGCATTCATATTTGAAGCTATTATATATATATATATATATATATATATATATATATATATATATATATATATATATATATATATATATATATATATATATATATATATATATATATATATATATATATATATATATATATATATATATATATATATATATATGTTGGAACTGATATATCAATATCAATGAAACCCTCAGTGACAAAGTCATTCCTATAACGTATCATAAATTAATAGTTATTTGTTCGTATAGACTTATAAACTAAAATAAATAAGTAAGAATCACCAGAATTTTTCAAGATAACATTCAATATCTCAACTGCGATACACAAATGTCATTAAAAATTTAATGAAGTCAACTGTAACTCTTCATTTGCATTAGAAAATGACATCTTTTTAGTATCGTTGTTATGTGATTGCAATCTAAATCCTACATTCCCAAGTGCAAGAGGATGACAGTAGTACAAGGATAGTAATCTAAGATAGTTCTCTCGATAATCATTTTGATTATTATATGACACTAAAAAAAAAATTATGGAACTAAAAAAAAATAAAGATTAGATTTTTTATTAAAACTAAACTTAAGAAGATATAAATTTACTTAAAATAAAATTGTTAATCAGATGGATTTAACTCCTCCATAAAATAATTTACTGGATGCATTTATACTTTTTATATTTAATTATGTAGGTCACGTGATCTTCTTGCAATCGGAAAATAAATCATTGAAGCAAAAAATCTAATAAAGTTGCAAACTTGATACTTTGAATAACTTTTCCCAATTAATCCTATATAACTTTTGAGTTTATCTAAGTATGCAATATGAATAACAAAAATAAATGTTCAAAGTTTTGGTATACACAATACCTAAAGAGTTTATAGTATATCAAAAACTAAGTAATGAATATATCGTCAAATAATAAAACATCAAAGACTCAAAATTATATCTTAATCCTTTAAAAAATAATAGGGAATAATAGATATCAATTTCACATAAATCAAATAAGAAAAATAAGCATAGAAATCACATACAAATAAATTACCTAGGGTTTTTTATTCTGTCTGAACCAACTCAAGAATTTAGCCACTCATATTCATCATAACCATTAATAAAGAAAAAGAGAATTCTTTTATTGATTTTTATGAAAGAATACAAAAATTAAATCTTGAACCTCTAAACTCACTAAATTGTTTTTTACTCAAAAGCATTACAAAATTCTGAGTTACATCAGCTATTTATAGCCCTATAAAATCCTAATAAACTCTACATTCTCTCAAAAATCTCTAAATAAACAATCTGCGACTCTTCCTTTGATAGCTCTATTGACAGCTAGTCTCGGGTTGAATTTCAGTCAACAACTATCGATAGCTAACAGGTAGCTGTCGACAGCCATACCCGTAAAATCACAGTTCTAAACTGATATTTAAGATATTCTTTGATTCTTCAATTTTCTAGCATAGAAAACCCCACAAAAACACTAGAAAACACTAAAAAAAATCATAGTGAGAAATTTGATTGCTAAAAATAATTTTATATTAATTTTTGTATTAATCAACAAAATTAGATTATGCTTGCATAAAATAAATTAAAATAACTACACTTTTCAAGTGCAATCACACCCCCAACTTGAGTTTTGATAGTCGTTAGAAAATTTATAAACTAAGAAAATAGATGAAAAACCTAACTAAAATGAAAAATAAATCCTCGTACTTTCGTATGAATCACGATTACACTTAGTACGTGCAACAAAGTATTAAACCCTTAGCTTACCCTACTGGATGAGTATTGTCTCGTGAGGGTTTTCAGTGATGTCACCCAAAATCATCAAGAAATACTTGTGTTAAGGAAATAAATAAAATAAAATATAAGGATAAGTGTAAAATGAAAAAAATAAAAAAAATTAGTATCATATTATTAACTATCTATACTAATATTATTATTATTTTTTTATTTTCATTTCTCTTCCGTATCAATCTCAATTAGAGGTACATACATAGATATTTATATAGATGTCGACCTTAATAAATCACTTATATTCTAGTACATTTATGTATCTATCATAATCATTTAAATCGTATTGTAGATATAGTTTTACTCTCAATTATCCTCTCCTATGCACTCTTGTGATTGTGTATATAAGTCTTATTAAGTCTCAAACTCCAATTAAACTTATAGGAGCACTTTACATAATGCATATGTGTGTATTTTCTATTTTTTCCCTTCATAATCACTTGCCTTTCATGAGAACATTCATATTTACCGAGGTACAAATGCCCGGTTACTTGCTCATTCTTACAATAAAAGTCCATAAGTATTATTTGTATGAATACGCATGCTTACCAAGGCATGCGAACCCAAATAATTAACATTTATTTTCTCTTATTTACCATATATATATATATGTATATATATATATATATATATATATATATATATATATATATATATATATATATATATATATATATATATATATATATATATGTATATATATATATATATATATATATATATATATGTATATATATATATATATATATGTATATATATATATATATATATATATATATATATATATATATATATATATATATATATATATATGTATATATATATATATATATATATGTATATATAATGTATATGTATATATAATGTATATATATATATGTGTATATATATATATGTGTATATATATATATGTGTATATATATATATATATATATATATATATATATGTATATATATATATATATATATGTATATATATATATATATATATATATATATATATATATATATATATATATATATATATGTATATATATATATATATATATGTATATATGTATACATATGTATACATATGTATGTATGTATACATATGTATACATATATATGTATACATATGTATGTATACATATATATATATATATATATATATATATATATATATATATATATATATATATATATATATATATATATATATATATATATATATGTATACATATGTATACATATGTATGTATGTATACATATGTATACATATATATGTATACATATGTATGTATACATATATATGTATACATATGTATGTATACATATGTATGTATACATATGTATGTATACATATGTATATATACATATATATACATATATATATATATATATACATATATATATACATATATACATATATACATATATATATATATATATATATATATATATATATATATATATATATATATATATATATATATATATATACATATATATGTATGTATGTATGTATGTATGTATGTATGTATGTATGTATGTATGTATGTATATATAAAAATATATACACACACACACACACACACACACACACACACACACACACACACACACACACACACACACACATATATATATATCTCTCTCTGTGTGTGTGTACATATACATACATACATACATACATATATATGTATGTATGTATGTATGTATGTATGTATGTATATATACATATGTATATATATTTATATATGTATATGTGTGTGT